>APFE030716358.1:0-28455 GCA_000404065.3 Pinus taeda | reverse complement strand
GCAATGTCTGCATACCAAGGTGAGTGAGCAGATACTGCAAATAAATACTCATCGGGAAAAGAATCATCTACTAGAATATTTTCATTAGTTTTTAACCGAGAAAGGAAATCAGCAACTACATTTTCTTTTCCTGGTCGATCTACAATTTTGATATCAAATTCTTGTAATAGCAGTAACCATCTAGTAACTCGAGCATTTGTAACCGATTTGTTCATTAAGTATTTAATGGTCGAGTGGTTAGTATGCACAAAAGTAGTATAATCAGTAATGTAATGCCGAAATTTATTGGTAGCATAAATAACTGCTAGGAATTCTTTCTCAGTAACTATATAATTAAGTTCTGCGAGAGTCATGTTTTTACTAATAAAATAAATGGCACAGGGAATACTATTTTCTTCCTGTCCCAAGACAACTCCAATGGTAGTGTCTGAGGCATCAGAGGATATGTGAAAGGGGAGTGCCCAATCAGGTCCTCTCAAAATGGGAGGTTTAGACAACTCATGTTTAAGCTCATCAAATACTTTTTCACAATCATCAGTCCACTTAAATTCAACATTTTTCGTTAGTAACACAAACAGAGGAGAAGCTATCTTACAAAAGTTCTTGATAAATCTTCTATAATACCTGGCATGTCCTAAGAAACTTCTCACATCAGTTTCGGTTTTGGGGATAGGGAGGGTCAAAATTACCTGTATTTTAGCGAGATCGACTTGAATTCCTAAAAATGAAACGAACTAACTTGATACAATGCCTTCATTCATCATCATATGGCATTTTTCAGTACTTAAGGCAAGATGTGCTTCTATACATCGCTTAAGTACTTTTTCAAGGTTCTGTAGGGCATCTTCAAAGGTTGTGCCATAAGGAGTAAATTCGTCCATGAATATTTCTAAGGAATCATTTATCATATCAGAAAAGATCCCTATCACCGCTCTTTGAAATGTTGCTGGGGCATTACATAGCCCAAATGGAAGAACCCTATAAGCAAAAGTCCCCCAAGGGCTAGTAAAAGTGGTATTGTCCTGATCCTGGGGTGCAATCTTTATCTAATTATATCCGCTAAATCCATCCAAAAAGGAAAAGAATTTCTTACCAGCCAAGTTATCTAATACCTGAATGAATGGTAAAGGGAAATGGTCTTTCTGGGTGGCCTTATTTAGGGCTCTATAGTCCACACATACTCGCCATTTCCATTTTTCTTGGGTACAATTACTAGTGGAGAAACCCATTCACTATCAGATATGGGGTATATAAATCCTGCATTCAACAATTTTTGAAGTTCTTCTTTTACTATTTCCCTTAAATTGGGGTTCATTCATCGTTGGGGTTGACAAACTGGGCGAGATCCTTCTTTAATATAAATGCGGTGAGTGCATAGCTTAGGAGAAATCCCCTTCATGTCTGTATAATCCCATGCGAATGCCTCTTTATTTTCTCTGAGTAGCTTCATTAACTGTTGTTTTTTATCATCTGTTAGATTAGGATTTATATTTAACGTTTTACCTGGCTCGATTTCCAGAATAGTGTCCCTACACGGAGGGGATGTTTGGAGTGAAATCCTTTTACTCGAAAAATTCAGAGTGAGGATAACAAGAAGAGCTGTTGTCCATAGCAGCTCATCTTTTATCATCATTCTTAAATCATTCTTAAAGTCCTGATGATGGATCCCATTTGGGATTTGAAACGTTGGCATAAAAATCTTCATACTGTGGGTTCTCCGGTCACTAATTCAACAGATACAAACCACAGATCTCTAAAATCCAAAATAGTGTCCCTACACGGAGGGGATGTTTGGAGTGAAATCCTTTTACTCGAAAAATTCAGAGTGAGGATAACAAGAAGAGCTGATGTCCATAGCAACTCATCTTTTATCATCATTCTTAAATCATTCTTAAAGTCCTGATGATGGATCCCATTTGGGATTTGAAACGTTGGCATAAAAATCTTCATACTGTGGGTTCTCCGTTCACTAATTCAACAGATACAAACCACAGATCTCTAAAATCCAGAATAGTGTCCCTACACGGAGGGGATGTTTGGAGTGAAATCCTTTTACTCGAAAAATTCAGAGTGAGGATAACAAGAAGAGCTGTTGTCCATAGCAACTCATCTTTTATCATCATTCTTAAATCATTCTTAAAGTCCTGATGATGGATCCCATTTGGGATTTGAAACGTTGGCATAAAAATCTTCATACTGTGGGTTCTCCGGTCACTAATTCAACAAATACAAACCACAGATCTCTAAAATCCAGAATAGTGTCCCTACGCGGAGGGGATGTTTGGAGTGAAATCCTTTTACTCGAAAAATTCAGAGTGAGGATAACAAGAAGAGTTGTTGTCCATAGTAGCTCATCTTTTATCATCATTCTTAAAGTCCTGATGATGGATCCCATTTGGGATTTGAAACGTTGGCATAAAAATATTCATACTATGGGTTCTCCGGTCACTAATTCTACTGTTATACTTTTGGATGGGCTGCCAGCTAATGTCTGAGGTAGATTTTTAGTTTCAAGGTTGTGCTGGGATTCAGATTCCAAGATTGTAGTGAAGTGATTGTGTATTTCTGGACTGACCGAAGAAGGTTCAGAAATAAAGTTGTTGATTAATTCATCTTTGGTTGAGTCTTTGAAAGTTAAAGCTTGTCCGACAGTTAAAATAGGTTGGGTTTCCTCATCATCATAATCTAACCATACTGAATTGTCATTATTAATCATGGGTGTGGCATGAGGATAAAGAGTCAGCTGTTTGGTTTCCTGCCCATTAGATATTGTCATTGATCCAGACCTACAACTGATGAAAGCGTCTTCTGTAGCCAGCCAAGGTCTTCCTAGAATCAGTGGGTGACCCCCCAACTTTGTTTTAGTTTGTAACACCACAAAGTCGGCTGGGTAATTCCAAGATTCTATGGAAATTACCAGGTCTTCAATGATTCCTTCGAGTTTAATTGTAGAGTGGTCAACCAGCTCTAGGATGGTTGGAGTTTCCCTAATTAAATGTTTCAACTACAGTAATTGTGCTATTCCGAGTGTCATAATGTTTATTGCAGCACCTAGATCTACTAGAACTTTAGAGACAAAGGTTTTACCCACCTAAACTGTTACTGTAGGGTGACCAGGGTCACCATATTTCACGGGGGGTCTTTTTCTATCATCAAAGCAGTCAGTTCTCCCATCACATGAACTGTGAGGGGTTCCTTGGCTTTTCTTCCAGGCTTTTTAATACAGATATCCCTAACAGTTCTAGCATAAATAGGAACATCTATTAGTGCTTGCAATAATGGAATTTTGACATATAAATTCTGAAGTTCTCCTAAAAGGTTAAAAGCAGGTGGCTCAAATGTTTTAGTAAGAGGCAGTCTTTCAGGAAAGGGTGGCTCTGCTGTTTGGATAGTCTTGTTAGAAGATGATTCAACTATTTCAGCATTGTTGTTAGATGACTTTTCCTTTCTAGTTTCCTCTTTTTCAGAGTCAGTAATGTCATCAATGATGGGTTCAACTATCCTCCCAGAGCGTAAATGGATGTCATTACATTGCATAGGGGAGACAGGTTGAATTTGAATATCAATTACCTGTAGGGATTTATTATTGTTTGGGTTGGGGTTTGGTTGCACAGGCAGTTGGGGTCTGATTGATTCGTTATTCTGCGAAGCATTAGATGGTAAGGAAAGAGATTGCTGGTGTTGAGGAAATCCAATCTGTTGGGTTTTCCAGTTTGGATTCCATTGATTGAAATAAGGTTACTAAAGAGTCCAAGGATTCCATATAGTAGGGTCGGTAAAAGGAGGATCTTGTTACTGCATAGGTGGAAATTGAATTGGATTAAAGGGTGGGTATTGCATTTGATTCATGGGTGGGTAATTTGTTTGAAAAGGAGAATGATTATTCCAACGACTAAATGATGTGTTAGAACTCATACCTTGTCTTTGTGGCCATTGCCTCCTCTGTGTCATCAGGTACACTGCTTCGGCTTCTTCTTCAGTTGATTGCAGTGTTGCCTTTATTCCTGGCAAAGAAGGGCATTGCTGAGTCTCATGATCCTTTTCACAAATGGTACAAATTGGTACCTTATCCAATGGGAATTCCCTCAGTGGGTGCTTTCCTCTGCATTTGGAGCAAAAAATAGCTAGGGCAGCTTCTGCTTCTTCCTGTTTCTTTTTAACCCGCAGAGCATTAATTTGTGAAGCAAAAGAGCTTAACATTTCAGTTTTAAATTCTTCAAGCAGATTACCTATTTCGGCTCGTGTTGCTCCTCCACTTGCTAATTTATGGACTCTTGAGTATGTACTGTACCTGCTTTTAGATCTGCTTACTGCTCCTCTGGAACACCTCATACAAAGGTTGATAATCTCATCAAATGGTTCTTTGGAAATATCCCCTTTTCCAATCATGCTTAGCATATCCAAGCAGTCATCTCGTACTCCTTTTAACAGTATTTTCTTCAGAATATCCTTAATCATAGTTGGATGATCTGATCGCTGTAAATTATACTGCAGTCCCTCTACAAATTCCTCCAGATTCTCATCCTCTTTCTAAACCATTTTAAACAATTCTTCCTTTCTTTCTCTTGTTCGACAGTAATCCTAATATTTAGTTAGAAAAATTTCTTTCATATGATCCCATGTAGTGATTACCTGAGCCCCTAGGCTCATAAACCATCTTAACGCGTTCCCTTTCAGTGTTGCTGGAAACAGTTTTAACTTCTGAGCAGGAGTTACATAATCATAACTCCTACACAGTATATCAAATTCAAAGAGGAACTCATCGGGATCTTCAGAGGATAACCCATGAAAATTAGGCAATGCTGCAGGTGGAATATTCTTCATAGGGATTGCTCCCCTTGGGAGATCCCCAATAGGAAATTCCAGGGTGGAGAATGAGTTTTCCCCCCTTCCTTCTGCTTTGTTATCCTCCATTGTTCTTTTCCCCAAATCGTTGGCTCTGTCTTCAGTATCTTCTGTTTCTTCAGGTTCATCTATTGGTTCCTCAATGTGCTCTGGTGTTTCCAGCTTCCTTTCAGGTCCTAGTAATTCCTCCATCTGATGATCTGTTTGGGAGGAATACTGGATCTGAGGTCTTCGGGAACTCGTTCTCTGGGATGTCTCGGCCTTTGAAATGATCTCGTCAATGAAAGTTTTTCTTCCTCCTCCTGTGCCCTTACCACCTGTGAAGTTAGCCTTCTTGCGTCCTCTCATGCACCTGTTATTCTAAAGGAAAATCATTAATGCCTTTAAAAAAAATTTAGTCGCCTTCCCCGACAACGGCGCCAAAATGTTGGCTACTCGAATTGTTTATTGATTAAACAGTCGAGTACCACATTAAATTGTCAACCCAGGAAAGTCCTTTTGTTTCAAAGGTGACCTCGTACTATATGCACTTAATTCTAAAAGCATTAAAAGTTGTAGTACAAGCAGATCTACTTCCTATCAAACTCTTACTCCATGTTACAGCAGTCATAAACTATTGCAGAAATGAAATGAAATTGATTAAGGATAACAAATCTGCAGAAAAAAATGATGGCCGTTTGTAACAGAGGACCAGGACCCTATCCTTAGAATAAGGATGTTCAGCACCTGCCTCTGTGACCAGTCGCCAGTACACACTGAAAATCCTAATCACCGGTGACACACTTCTCACAGCGCCAATCGATCAAGGGAACAACGTATCAGCAAAAAGGAAATATCATAAGAAAGGCTAAAAATGTACAGAAATCACACACACACTTAACAGGAAAGAAATGGGTGAATCTTGTGAAGAAGGTGGGCCCTGTCCCTCTCACAAGATTCCCCTGAACACAGATACTAAGTTAAAATGCTCAGAACAATGCTTTATTCATCTATCAAAAAGTTCAATTACAACAGAGGTTCTGACTCTCTGCACTACAATACTCCTGTTATAACTTGCTAGCTTTCAACTGTAGATGTCTCCTCTTAATAGAGGAGACATCTATTACAATAGATTGTCATTATTCATTCAGTTTGATTCTTTTGTACAAAAATAGGAAATTAATTCCTGTTACAGCATAATGTTACAACAATGTATATCTTTGTCGTCCTTTGTTTAATTGGATCCTTCCGCTGTTGCAAAACTGGTAGTCTTCGTCTATCTCCTCGAGGTCCTTGTGCTATCCTTGGCTATTCCGCTGTTCTTGTTGATTTGGTAAATCTCAACTGTTCCTTAAAGCTCTTCATGTTGTTCCTGGTGTTCCCGCATTTGTGACTAAATGTGGCTGCTCGTGCTATATCATCATCGGCCAAGTATAGTTCTGCCAGCTTCAGACGGTTACTGTTTCATCCTTTACAAATTAAGACTTTTCCTGCTTTAGTCAGTTGTTGTTTCTGGTGTTGCAGCAACTGCACAGTTGCTGTTTCTGGTGTTGCAGCAACTGTGAATTACGATTCTGTGGACTTTGAACAGTTCCAATCAATTTTCAGCGACTTAGCCAATTTCCAAATATTAATTGTAAAGATAACATGAATATGTGTTGAATAATTAAACATATAGCAAATGAGGAGAGTTACTTCATACCTTGGAATGGTGAGGTCAAAAATGATATCAAGGGTTTCTATTTATGGGTTAAAAAGGGTAATATCATAACAGAATATGAGGTCAAAAGTAGACAATATGGAGTCCTAACACTATATAGCTTGGAAGGATTGCATGGAGGAAGTTTTGGAAGATAATGGTCTTAAGGATTTTATTGATCAAGAAATTCCTAAGCCTACTAACAAGACTGAGCAGGTGGAATGGAGGAAGTGTGTGGCTAGAGATAGGAGAATTCTCTTGGAGGGAGTGTGAGATCACATTGTCTCGAGCCTCCATGGGAAGGAGACTTTTCATGCAATGTGGAAAACATTGAAAGATTTATATCAGAATAGTAGTTATCAGAGGAAGCTGGAACTAAAGGACAAACTTCGAAAGATCAAGTGTGAAAGGGATGAGACGATCTCTATATATCTGACCAAGCTCATCACATGCAGGGATGAGCTTGCAAGTGTAGGGGTCGTGACATCGGATGAGGATATGGTGAGTCTAGCACTCCTTGGCCTTCATAAGAGCTAGCATAGCTACCAGGACTCGGTGAATGGAATGGAGAAACTGCTAGATTGGGAACGACTATGGTCGGATTTGATGCAGGAGGAGATCATATGGAGCACCAGAGATAGTTCTTCATCTATGCATGATGAGGAGAACTGTGCCTTAGAAAATAAGGCGAAGAAGGGGAAGGAGAAGGTTTCTCTTTCTGAATCCAGTTCTTCCAATGATGGGAAGAAGGTTGACAAATCGAAAGTGTGATTCTTTCGTTGTCATGAGGTGGGCCATTATGCTACAAATTGTCCATGGAGGAAATCCAAGAAGGGATCCAGGGAAGGATCTGAAGATAAAGCACTTTCTTGACAGTTTGAGTTGGATTTCACACTCTTCACATGCATGGTTTCATCCATGGTGGGAAGTGGTTGTTTTCTTGACAGTGGAGCTTCTTTCCACATGGCCAGCGACAAGAGATTGTTGAGTACTTTGGAGGAGAAATATCTCCAGATACCCATAGCGATGGGTAATGATGAGAAGTATAGTGTCTCAGGTGTAGGCACAGTTACTTTTTAGAGGTAGCATGGATCTCGCTTACCTTGATCAATGTCAAGTATGTACCAGGACTGAAGATAAACTTGGTGTTGATCGCGATGCTGGAAGACAGAGGCTATGATGTAGTCTTCAATAAGAGAAAGGTTTTCCTTAGACACATCATCACTAGATAGGTGAAGTAGATTGGTTCACGGGTCAAGAACCTGTATGCTCTTGAGGTTCAAGATGCATGCAAAGCCTTGAGTAGCAACACAACTAATGGAGACTTGGTGGTTGAGAGGGAGGGTATATTACCTCTCAACATGCAGAGCCAGAGGAAGTCTCAGACGATTGTGGATGAGCCACAATTGGTGCAACAACTTCAGGAGGTTGTGGAGCAGCCATAACAAGGGAAGCTGAGAGAAGAACGAGTAGAAACATCTACTCATGTAGAGACCTCCAGTAGGGGGAAACTTCGAGCCAGGTGGGCAGAGGGATCGCATGCAGCTATACCTCTAGGTAGGAGGTGGGGCAATGTAGAGTGATTGTCCCAAGGAGGAGGGGCAGGATCCTTGAGGTACCCAACCTCTTGGATGAGACCTTGGTACGGGAGCCTCGATGTGGAGTAGCAGGAACTGACTGATTGGGTAGAGACAGATGCGAATGGAGCGGCAGAGAGAGTGACAATGCACAGAATCCCAGTATAGTGCATAGCTAGCAGGTTGCAGCAATGTGAGAAGCACAAGTGTTTTGCAAAGTGCTAGGTGGCACAGAGAGGTGTGCAATGGCGAGATGCATGGAGATGTTGCAATAGTGCAGATGTTAGAGAGGGAGCACTCATCAATAGGAGGTAAAACTTCAGCATCAGAGTATGTTCCTAGCCCAACGGAGTGGTCAATTGGGAGTGTTTTTGTTCCAAGTGTTGTTGGAGCAAGTGGACCGAGTAGATGTGTTGCATGCAGAACATTCCAGAGTTACAGGATCGAGTTCAAGAGGAAGCCTTCCTTATTGAGAGGGAGTGTTGAAAAATGTGCAACAAGAAATGTTAAATTTAGAATGTGCTAAAAATAGCATGTCTAAAAATAGAAATTTGGCTAATGAGGTCATTGTCCACATTGGGTGAGAGGTGAAACTGCTAAAAATAGAAAGTTCTAAAAATAGCATTTCTCGGTTCCCTTCCTATTTATAACAGTCCCTAGTCTATCTATAGGAAGTAAAAGTAATTTTGGTCTTAACAACAATTGGAAATATTAATTAATTAATTCAGTTAAGTTAATTAGTTAAGGAAATTCGAATTTGAAGTCTTTGTGAGCATGCACATGAGTTGTCCCACTGATTGAGGAATTTATCCTTAATTTCCTCCACTAATTGAGGGAATAAGTATGAGTTCTATAATGAGAGAATTAGTTAACTTAGTTCTAACTAGACAAGTCCAGTTAGATTATTTTAACAAGTTGTTAAAAGAATAAAATATAGTTTGTTAATGCTTGCATGCATGTGACAACTATTATTTTAGATAACTGAGGATTCACTCATGGATAAATGTTACATGTTAATTCTGTCAGAGACCCAATTGAGATCAGATGTGGGACAGTGTACTATCAAATTCTTGGATATTTCTAGTAAGTATTCCTTGCATGGACAAGGATCTAGTATAGGAGATTAGAGGACTTGTGGCCTATATATTGAGGCCTAGGTAGTCCATGATTTTCATCTTCTAATTGAATATCATCAGGATCTTCTGATTACAGAGAGATCAGGATAGAGATTGAGCTGATTCTTTTTGTATGTTGTTGAGGATCTACACTTTATTGATAATACATGGTTGGGGTTTTATGCTGGTGCTTTCCCCTGGATATATCTTGTGTTATGTGTGATTACTTCTCTTGATCAGTTATGCATGTTTCTACTTGATGTTGCTCATGAATTCAATTATGCTTCTGCTTAATGTTTTGTAGAAGTAGAAAAAGTATTATGCTTTAGGACATTGCATATATCGGTTTGTTCTATAGGTGAAATTTCTACATAAGCTAGGATATCATCCAAAAATACAATAAAAACCTTGTTTAGATTATTCTATAAAATTCCATTCATAAGGCACATAAAAACATCTACTGCATTGGATAGCACAAATGGCACCACTAAAAAATCATAATGACCATATATATTTCTGAAAGTTGTCTTGTTGATATCCTCCTTCTTAATTATTACCTAATTGTACCCTAACCTTAGATCAATCTTGGATAATATGTTATCTCCCTTCAACTAATCAAACAAGTCATTTATCCTTAGCAAAGGATATTTGTTCTTCATTGTCACCTTGTTCAGTTGCGTAAATTTTATGCATAACCTGAGTGTACCATATTTCTTCTTAACAAAGAGCACTATGGCACCCCATGATGATATACTTGGGCATATGTACCACTTCTTCAAAATTTTTGCTAGCTACATTTGCAATTCCTTAAGCTCAACAAGCATTCTCATCCTCAATGGTGCCTTAGACACTGGGACAACTTTAGGTACCCAATTAATGTCCCTTTTAGGTGATAAATCTATAATTTCAACAAACACATCCTCAAATTCTTCAAATACCATATGATATTCAATGCTATATATCTTGTCCTTAGTTTCCCCTTCAATGTGGGCTACATAAATTTGGCATCCGTTTCTAAAATTCTTCTTCAGCTACATGGCTATTATTTATCTAATATAAATTGGCCTTAGAATCCCATGCACTTATCTTTTCTTCCCTTTTTTATCAAGGTGGGTGAATGTTTTGTCATAGCAATCAAGGATAGCATGGTTCTTGTCCAATCAATCCATAACAATTAGTAAATCATATCAACCCAAAGGTATGCTATCTAAATTTTTCTTTATGCTCAAACCATTAAGGTCTAGTTTCAATTCTTTCACTAATTCATTTATACTCCTCATATCCATTATAGCTAATTGAACCAACCAAGTCCTTCCATGTTAAGTTTTCTTCAAATGAAATCTTTCAACAATTTTAGAATCAATGTAACTATGGCTAGTTCCAAAAATAATTAAAATGGAAATGAGGTGATTATTTAATTCACCTCACACTTTGATCATGTGAGCCTAGTGATCATCCTACCTATTGTCAAAGATTGCTTTTGATTTTGTCCTTTGTTGTATCATCTCCTTAAATTTGATGTACAATCCCCACTTTGTTTCCTTCTTTAGGGTAGTATATGTACATAGGCCTCTCACACAACCCCCACATCTAATGAGTTGAAATATTGGACTTTTTCCTGAATTGTGTCTCTTTAATAAATTTGCAGTGGTTGAGATTTCTACTAAATTCATGAGATTTGTATGCCCAAATTTAAATTATAAATCCATGGATGTGTTCTATTATCCAAGAGATTTCTATTGAATACTTATTTGTCCTAATTTAAGTTCTAGTTAGGAAATTGTGCCTTCGAGAAGTAAATTTGTGCCTAATTCCCCTCCTTTACTATTTTAGGCATAACTCTCTCATATGGACTTTGTTTTGTATTTGTAATATTTCATTGGAAATATATCTTCAAGCTTCTTCATTTAAGCTACTTGTGTGTACTAGTGATACACATAGTTTCATTTTATTTTTCCATTGAATATTTTCATTTAGAAGCCCAAAATGCCCTACAGGTTAATGAACTAAAAATAAGCTAATTTTTTTTTTTTTTAGTTAATGGGACACATTGAATTAGCTATAATCCCTTGTGACTATATTTTGTAACTAATAGTAGGTATATAAATTGTATTTATGTGCTCCCTACCACATGGTGAGTAAAAATGTGTGTTTGTAACTACTAGTAGGTATACAAATTGTATTTATGTGCTCCTTGTTGTAAACAAACTAAGTTTACATGCCTTTCCTTGAATACTTGGAACCCATGCAACTTAATTTATGCCACTTTCTCTCTCTTCCATCCCCACATAGGCTCCATGGTGACTTGACACCTTATAGACCCTTGATGTGATGGGAGGGTCCCATCATATGCCACCCTTCCACGTGACACCCTTTTACTAGCTGCAATGACATGTGGGGTCCATACCCCACCATTTTCCAAAGGCATGTGGCTTGAACACCTTCAAGATCAAATGGTTTATCTTAACTAGATATCAATGGTCAAAATTCATATCGGATTGAAAATTACATGACAATTTACCGTAACTTGCATTATTGACAAATCTAACCATTGACATTAAAGTAGATCAATGGCCTCGATCTCATATAAAAAATGAAGATGATTGTAGTTTAATTTGAACATGTGCTTCCAATGGATATAATGAACATCATTGATCCTTGACCAATGAATGAGATTCCATGTACCCAATGGATCTAATGAATGAGGTTAATCTCTCATCAATGATGGTGAATGCAATTAGGTGTGAATATGCAAGAGGTTTGATTATTAAATTTGCACCCAATGGATCCAATTGCTAAGCATGATCTTTGAGCAATGGTGGTAAATAAATATCAAGCACAAACGATTGAGAGGTTTAATTATTACATGTGCACCTAAGGGATCCAAGAATTAAGCTTAATCATGGTCAATGGTTCATATTGATATCATGTGAAAATAGGTTCACCTGGTAACAATCTAACCCCCATTTGAATGTACCCATTTTGAAAATTGTCCACCTATTCACTTTAGTACCATTTGTCATGGCCACTTCATTACTAATGTCATAATATGAAAAATTATAACTTTTCAAAGTTTCATAATTTCTCAAATTCTTTGTGAAAAAAATATTATTTTCCATAAATAAAATTCTACACAAAATTTGCAACCCCACTTCTACAATTAATCCATTCTTTCAATGAATTCAAAGCCACAATCATCAATTTGACTCTTTTACATGTACGTTTATCATCGTGATTGAATTCACTCCTCTGAATTTCACCCAAAATTGGGGATTTTGCCCCATTTGAAATTCTTCTTCCATGGCCAATTCTACATTTTGTAATTTGGCCCCAATATTACCAATTTATAGGTGAGTTTCGAAAACTAGTACCTCTTGGACTCAATTTTCTATTTAACTTGAGTTTTTCCCATATGTTTTCAAATTTTGTATTTTCACAATTTCTTCTCCTTTAGGCATTTTGTCAAATAAATAGCATGAAACCTATAAGTTATCCTTTGCAATACAGGTTTTGACCCATACATCTCAAGTATGTAACCTTTGCTCTTGTACCACTCTATAACATACCCAACCACTTTGGTGCATGTTAGGGTGGTTGGGTATTGAAAAAATCCTAATATTCCCTAAGAATTCACCACAAAAAAACACATTTCTAATGGTAGCAATAATATTCCATACAAATAATACCAATAATACTCTATTTTCTATAATATGCATACATAGAATTTCAGTTAAAACAAGCATGAAAAATTCCTCACACAACCATAATAATACCATTAACGACATTACAATAATATATTCACAAAGGATAAGTACTTATCTTTTATAAGTCCACTAACTGGATGTAGACTTTAGATGTTCTACGTAGCCATATACCGCATTTTTTCTTACTCTCTTAGCAATGGGTCACCCTTGAGTTAGGGCTACAACTCCATTAGGGAAAAGACTGCCTAAAGTTGGTTGTGGCCCATAATTTGCACCAAACATGGTTAAGGCCAAGGTACCAAATCCGAGTACAATTCCAACTTATAGTCTGTCATCGCCCATTAGCTTGCATAACCCAAGGTAGTGTGCCTCATTCTTTTCCTCTGCAATTCCTCAAGGTACACCACTACCCTTCCAAGGCTCCAACACAGGCTAACCAAGAAGTTTCAAATACATATGGCTCCGCGAGCTCCAACTAACCTCGAGGTCTCTAGGTACCCTCTAGGCCCACATAAGCATACCTATCCCTACACTTCTCCTTCTAGGGATTTAGCCTTCCCCAAGTTAGTCCAAGGAGAAGTCCACACCTTAACCCATCTAGGATTAATAGGGTAACAATATCACAAGTCATGTCTTTCTCCCTCTAAAAAGTGTAGTAGCCGAAATGGTGAGAACAATGATGGAAAGGAATGGTGGAATCACACTAAAGCCCTTTCTTTTATGTGCATGTACAAAAAATGACAAGTGGCACTTAAGGAAGTCAATTTAATGACACGATAAAACATATTCACTTTTGACTTTAAGCTCATTTTAACAATGAGTTAGCACCTTAGGCTTAAACTCTTCATCACTTAACTTTTAGCCCCCTTTCTTACTCGTGGAGTTCTAGCCGCTCATCTTTCTTGTTTGACTTGGTTTGTGACAATGATGTATTTTTTTTATACTAGTGTGGTTACATATTTACATAACTAGGCTCATTGGCCTTTTAGCACATAGGCTCATTGACCTAAAATGGCGCAAGTACTCTACCCTCAAAACATATATACGAAGGCATGTGATCTGAACACATATGTACATGGGCATAAAGGCATCAAAATATTACCTGGCTCAGCAACCTAAACATGATAAGTACAATACACACAGAGGGTCATCTTGGGGTGTTGCAGAAACTGCATATTCTTTCATCAATAAAAAGTATAATAGAAAAAATATATTCCTTGTTTGATTTAGAGGATGCTTCTGATCAATGGTACACGGAAAGTTGTCATTTATGGGATTACATCTGCTTTCACCTTATGTTTAATGACTTTACTCTACCTTATTTAGAGAATTTCATTGAGGGAAGTCAAGAGCTAGTTATGACTACTAATTGTCAACTTGTCTATTCTCCATTAGCATTGTGCCTTCCTAATCCACATCTGTCCTTTTGCACTGGCATGGACAACTTTTTTCTATATGTATAATCGATATATTTAGATCCACATGATTATGTTAGTTATTTCACGCATCATTATGAGCTAAGTATTGAACTCAAGTATATCCAATGAGCTATTGGATACAAGGGATCCTCTCTAAAGATGTAATGGGGGCAAAGAGCCCATAGTAAAATAATAAGAGTGGAAACCATTCAATGTAAAATGGACCAGATCTAATATACTTGTTAATATTAAACAAAATCCACCATAATAATTAATACTAAATAATTATAATGAGGTATTATTTGAAAAACCCTATTGCTTAGATAAATGGTTGTTATGATCAAAATTATATTATTATTTATAAATAACAAACTAGAAATGTGGAATTTAATTCATTAAAAGGTGGCCGAACCTATAAAACAATAAATATGAATACTTGATTGTGGGGAAAACTCCATAGTTAAGCACACTTGAGCCAAAGGAAATCTGGGATGGGTGACCTCCTGGGAAGTCCTAGTTACCTGTGCAAGCCTCGGAAGTGATGATTGACGCCATGTGATTTATTTCACTAGTTTCAATCCCACTTGTTCACCGCTGTGAGCATCACCCAATGCAATGAGTGCTAAGTGGACTATTCAAAAATCATGAGAAATTAGTTAGTTACAACTACCTCTCATGGAAATGGTCATAGATGAATGACTTACTTAACGCACTTGAATCCCAACAAATGACATCTAATATAATGCACTGTGAAAACCCCCAATACTTAATTCAAAAGAGTGAAGGGAACTCTACTTGAATGGTTCATGAGGCACAATACTTGCTAAGGTTTTGCAAATGGGGTAGCAAGCTAAGTGGGCTTGATTGTGGGGAAAAATCCACAATTAAGCGTGCTTGAGCCAGAGGCGATCTGGGATGGGTGACCTTCCGGGAAGTCTTGGTTAGATGATTGAGACTTCTTAACACAAGTACTATACTAATGCTATGTGCTATGTGAAGTGATGATTGACACTACCTTCCAGGAAGTCTTGGTTAGATGATTGAGATTTCTTAACACAAGTACTATATTAATGCTATGTGCTATGTGAAGGGATGATTGACACTAGCTAAGTTGACTATATTAACGCTATGTGAAGTGATGATTGACACTTGCACTTATGATTGACACTTCTTCACCCCTATGAGAATCACCGAATGCAATGAGTGCTAAGTGGACTATTCAAAAATCATGAGAAATTAGTCATTTACGACTACCTCTCATGGAAATGGTATCTAATTTTAAGAAAACAATTATAAGATGTTAATTTTGATAATAACCAGCATAGATCCATCTTTACTCTGGATCTAATCAAATCTTTTTTCACTTTATGCTAGTTTGCATATTACCATATTTGATCCCTCTAGGATCTTAGTAGATCGAGAGTAAAAATGGATCTATGCTTATTTAATTCCCCCCACTTAAATGAATAAATTAACAAAAAAACAATTATAAGATATTAATTTTGATAATAACCAGCATAGATCTATTTTTACTCTGGATCTACGAAGCCCTAAGAGGGATCAAATCTTTTTTCATTTGATCCCTCTAGGATCTTACTAGCTCCAAAGTAAAAATGGATCTATGCTTAATTCTCCCCTTTAAATAGGCTACATCCCACATGAATACCATGGGTCAATACCATTGGTTCTCAATACCATGGGTCAATACCATGTGTCATCTTTATTTTTATTAATATTAATATTAGGGTTAATAATTTGGCCCATGGTATTTGGCCAATAGGCTTCACCTAAATAAAACCTCATTTTTTAGTGGTCGTAAATATAAAGTGAATTATGGGGTAAATATAAAAAATTGTTTTATTTATTTACCATACCTCTGGTTTATTTATATTTTTATTAATTTACTATACCTCTTTTATAAATATGGTATTTGGCCCATGATATTTATACCATGGTATTAAAATAGTATTTGGCCCATAGGCTTCACCTAAATAAAACTTCTTTTTTGAGTCTTCATAAATATAAAAAGGTTTATGGATACGTCTAATTTATTTATATTTTTATTTATTTACCATATCTTTGGAGTAAGTGTAAAAAGAGGTTTTATTTATTTATCTCTAGTTTATTTATATTTTTATTTATTTACCATACCTACTTTTTAGTGTTCATAAACCTTTTTATATTTTAAATTTATATTGTGTTTATACATAATAATAATGACATAGTGGATGTAACTGTGATCTACCCAGTTCTTACCGTGGACTCAGTGATTGCTAGTGTACGTGATCTCGATCTACCCAGTTCTTACCATGGATGTAACGACTACCGTGGATGTAACGCTACCCAGTGATCTACCCAATTCTTACTGTGGATGTAACGACTACCTTGGATGTAACGGCTACCCAGTGACCGTGAGTGTCTGTGATCTACCCAGTTCTTATCGTGGACCCAGTGATTGCTAGTGTTCGTGATCTCGATCTACCAAGTTCTTACCGTGGATGTGGATGTAACGGCTACCCAGTGATCTACCCAGTTCTTACCGTGGATGTAACGACTACCTTGGATGTAACGGCTACCCAGTGGCCGTGAGTGTTCGTGATCTACCTAGTTCTTACCATGGACATAACGACTACCCAATGACTGCAAGTGTATGTGAACCACACAAAAAAATCCTACCCAGTTCTTCTCACATAACGGCTACCCAGTGACCACGGTGTCCGTGATATCTTACGTCTTCTTACGGCTACCCATTAACCGCAAGTGTGTGTGATCTACACAGGAAAAAAATATTAAATATTAAACATTACATATTAAATGTTTACATTTATATTGACATTTACATTTACTTTTACATGTTTATGTGAGATCATTACATTTACTTTTATATATTTATGTGAAATCTCCTCCAAACTATGATGTAGAGCGTCCTTCAACCCAATAAAATATAGAACATTTTTAAATAACATTGTTTTCCATTCCAATTTTCCGAATGAAGATCACAAGCGAGTCAAAATAGATTCTCGCACGCTGTGCTTAAAAGAATATTGAGAGCACTTTGTCACATTGAGTTGAGGTTTTGCAAATCTAAGATTACGTGTCTTTATCAAAGCTCTCTTGGTAAAAACTGATTGTTGAATTAATGTTTTGCAAATCTAAAATTAGGTTGCACGTGTGCTTGTTTATCAAGGCTCTTTTAAAATAAAATTTTAAATTTTTGTGCAAAATGTTGGAGAGGAGATTGAAGGAACAAGTTGATGGCCCATTTAACTACACCCAATTTAGAAGAAGGAACACTATTTAACTTGACCTTAAAATTGGATTTGCATCACGACAATAGAGAGGAGATTGAAGGAACAAGTTGATGCCCCATTTAACTACACCCAATTTAGAAGAAGGAACACTATTTAACTTGACCTTAAAATTGGATTTGCATGATTACTTTGAGCTGTAATAAAACACGCATGAAACTTATGCAAAGTAAGAATTAAGTATGAATTTTTAGTTCTGATTATCAGTAAGTAGTTGTTGACAGATTCCACGAATTAACCTACTCTTCATTCTGAGAAATAAGAAAAGTGGATCCTCAGATTTGATTTTATGTTTTATTTTATTAAAATACATTCATGCCATTATGCGTTTTTCACTGCTAAATAGCCTCGCAATAAATCCTCACTTCCATTATTAAACACGAAATAAAGCATAACCAGGGTTTGCATCTTTTTTAATTGGTTATAATGATGAATGGTTTTTCAGTATACTTCAACAGTTTTCGTATGTTATACAGAAAACCCATATCAAAACGAGTTGGCTCTCATGTTATCAAGACGACATAAAAATGCGGTGTTGGCAGGCGTGTGGACTTCTATAAGAAACCATTTTTTCTTGACTATATCTTAGATTCAGCAAATATGCTCTAGCGCTGCAATTCAACCAAGTCTTGGAAACATTGAAATTCCAGGTTTAACTAGTGAATTTCTAGAAGTTTTATACTAAACTAATAGTTTACCTTTATGGGTTAGTTAGAAAACAGGCTTCGGAAAAATTAAAAGACTCCGCCATAGCGCTGAAATTGCTTTAAAAACTTTTTTTCCTAAAGTTATGTGTATTATTATTATTATTATCAAATTTTAAGGTGAAGACCACTTTATATACAGTTTTTTTGTTTGTAGAATAAGAGATCTATCTCCACTCAATTATTATTTGACTGTTAAATCTATTAAAACATTCATACTTTACTCCTCTGATTTTGAATCTGTAACCTCTTAAAAAAAACACATATAAAATCATAAAATTCTACAATATATTTAAAACACCAAACTCTTCCTATCATCTCTATATAATGTAAATAACACATGAGCCTGCACAAAGGGTTGTGGCATGTATTTGAATATTAACTATGAAACATGCATGTGATTGCCAATTTGTCGGTGATTCTCAATTTGTCTGTATTCAAACCACCATTTCAGGAATATCTCAGCAACCATAAGTTTGTCAATAGTTATGAAATTCTTAGAATGATGTTCAAAGTAACACTAAATAACTTAAAGCAATGATCTCAGTATTCACATTATATTTGACTTTTTCTTAAAAGAGGATGGACTATAAACTATATCCAAGAGGTTATGAGATAAGCTGTTGAGACATGGATATCGGAAATCATAGTTTTCATAATTGGGCCTTTAAGTCAACCAGTGCTATTCAAGAACCCAAGCTACTAACTGTCAATACAAAAAATTGCACCCATACTGAATCGATTCTTCAGTAAATGGATAAATTCTAATATATTTGAATATGGGAGAGACAAACTTTATTGAAAAAATATAAAAAAATCTCTTCGACACATGAATATCAGAAATCATAATTTTTCATTAAGGAACCTTCATCTCAACCAGTTATTCAAAAACCATAGTAACCATCTCTACACAAAAAAATGCACCCATATTGAATCCATCCTTTAGCAAAAGGATAAATTAGAATATAGGTAGAGATAAAACTACAAAAATATCAAAAACTAGATAATAGTTTTCATTATGCAACCTCCAAATCAACCAGAGTTATTCGAGAACCCAAGCTAGTATCCATTCCTACACAAAAAATGCATCCCACAACCATACTTTAAAAAATGGATAAATTTGAATATGGGTAGAGGCAAAAGTACAAAATCATCAAAAAAACTAAGTTGCCCTTTAAATGTAGCTGAGGAAGATCAAGGTTCAGTTGAAACTCTATACTTGTTAGGCACACAATTTCACCAAAAAAGCCCTAGCATTGTTACCGAGAACTAAGTCTTCAGATACCAATGTTTATCCATAGCTCTGATCTAGTAGTAACGGCCAATGAAAAGCTTAAATCTGAACATAACTTCACTGCTGATCATTTCCCATATCTGCTTCAACTTGCATAAACAGTTTCCTTCTTCTTACCAATTTGCTTTATCTTCTCCCAGCCATGCTTGATTGCACTCTTCACTGTCTTCAGTTTCTTGGGTAGAGACTTCTTGAACTCAGATATTTTTTCTTTTATATCCGCCATATGTGATAGAGCACAACAACCTGACGAGTGCAACTTCAAATATAGTTTAAGAGTAAATCAAATACAATACATTCAGCAATTGCCCTGATGAAGTCTGCAACTTAGTGTAATGCAAAACTAAACAGAATAACAGTCTATATCCATCAATATCAGAGAACAACACTGTATATATATCAATATCAGAGGTATCTTAATTACAAAACAATGTGAGAATATAATATATCGAAGAGGATACCAATCCAACACTTTGGACAAACCGAGCCTCCATCACTGGGCGCATATATGAGTTCAAAAGCAAAAGCGAAAGTGATAGGAGGGACAGAAGCATCCTTATACTTACCGAAAGGTATAGTGTGATATGGCAATCAAAATCACATTCAGCGTTGTACTAGTCCGGTTGTCAAAACAGTGTCGAATAAGAATAAATTACAAAAGAAGATGATAAATAATCAGTACAGGCAGGCGTCCAGTCTTTTTAAAAGCAGCTTTTGCACATATTCTATGATTTAAAGGGGAAAGCATTAACGATGCCACGTCACTTTTTAAAAAATGAGCACGGCACTCCCGGGAGTGAACCTTGAATTATTATCCGATGGAAGTCGAAGAGGTATCTGTGGAGTGAAAATGGAGTGAAACTTGAATTATTATCCGATGGAAGTCGAATAGGTATCTGTAGAGTGAACCTTGAATTATTATCTGATGTAAATCGTAGAGGTATCTGTGAGCGAAAACGGAAGGTGAGTTATTATAAGCAGGTAATTAATTCTAATTTTTAAATATTTAAGAAAAAATGAATTAATTTTCATAAGTTTTAAAGTGAGATCTGGTATGAGTGTATTTTCAAAACATTTTGGGATCAAAACAATTGTATTTCTGGATACTAAGAGGATTAAAGATTAAAGATGGAAAATATTTTTTTTGGATTGCTCACCTCTTAGGTATTATCTAATTTTCTAAATTTTGTCACACTATCAATTTTCTCGACTTGTTAAATCAGTAAAACTATGGTGAAGAAGGTACATTTTTATCACTTCTTTTAAATCATAAAAATAAAATGTTAAAGAATCTCAATTAATCTCTTACTTTCATAGGTCGTATAGGTCATTATTGGTTTTATTAGTAGCCTTCATCATCATATAAATTAAAATTTGATTTTATTATTTTCACTATACTAGCAATTGCACTAGATGTTGCAAAATAAAAGTCATAAGGCAAAAACATATTGAGAAAGAGCATAGATGACGACAAATCTGACATGTTACAATTTGAGTGAGAGAAATATTAGGGTGTTAAAAGTAAAGTGAACACCTCTTTCACTATCCTATTGATTTGAGTTGCAATATGCAGTTGAGGGAATGCTTATCAAATTCAACACTGTACTTGCAGCACGTCAATGTGTTTTTGCTTCATCTGATACCATCTTTTTTATACCATATACATCGTCTCCGATGAATACTCCTAATTTCCTATTATTGCTTTCTCTTTACTGAATTTTCATACAAATGTACCAATTCAAATAACTAAGATGCCAGAGTGATATCATCGACTACCACTTGTTTTTTGGTCTACAATTCTCTTTAAGAAGCTTTGAGAATAACCAACAAACCAGAGTGACAACAACTTGTTTTGGCTTTCGAGATTTCCTTCACCAACTTCAAGATTTCCAACTGACTTAACCTTACCAATTCAAATAACTAAGATGCTAGAGTGATATCATCGACTACCACTTGTTTTTTGGTCTACAATTCTCTTTAAGAAACTTTGAGAATAACCAACAAACCAGAGTGACAACAACTTGTTTTGGCTTTCGAGATTTCCTTAAACAACTTCAAGATTTCCAACTGACTTAACCTTAAACTTTAACAATCAATGTAGAGAGAAATATTCTATCTTCTCCTCCAGTGTACATTGTAGTGTTGGATTAGAACTTGTACCTATTGTATATTCACAAATTATACCTATTGTATATCCTTTTTCTAGCTCCAAATGTGTAAATGTGTATGTCTTTGAACGTTATCAACACATTCTTTAACACTACTCTTTCAATCTTTCTCTTCGCTTTAATTTTTTTGCATTGAATTGCTTACCCCTATTTTATTTAACCATCATTTGGTTTACCTTAGTTTAATAATATCACATAGATAATAAGTGCAGTATCTAAGAACATCACTTTGGGAAGGCCCTACCTGCGAGGAGAATATGGAGAATATGGAGGTTGATTAGTTGTATAGGCATTTGGAAACAAGTGGTTAAACAAAACCACCTATCAATAGAGGATTGAATCAGGCATAGGAATATACCTACTACAAATGCTTCTATTATCCAAAGAGCTTTAGTTTCATCTAAAGGACTTTTGTTTTGGTTTATACCCTTCTAGGGAACCGGCTGGCCTAGCTATTTGGAAATATATGGTTGGTGAATGTAGGTATGGATCCTTGATTCATATTTAGAATTTCTTATAATCTAACTTAAAGATATATAAAAACTTTTCTCTATATACATTTTCTTAATTAAAATTGTGTATATATTTTATAACTTAATTTTAAAAACTCATTAAAAACAATTTCAAATATCTAAATTTTTCTTTATCTTTTTTTACAACAATTGTTACTCTATTGAGAGCTTGACGTAAAGCCTTAGAGGATTTTCAAATAAAAAGTTTAAAAACTCCAAAACATGCTTGCTTTTGTTTTTTCAATTAATTTTTATGCAGTCTTGATCTTTCCAGAAAAGCACGAGAAATGTAAAACTGAATGAGTCCAGCAACCCTTATAATACCATTCAGCGTTGAAGCTTTATAGACCTGTAGTCATACAGCATAGCTCTATAACAACAAAAGTAGGGATGTACCTATGGTACCAACTCATTTTGAAAGACCAATAACATCTATTCAAAATCATACATCATTAGGTTGTGATAAAAGGAACACAGTCTTGGACTATGCGAGCTCCGCCCATAAGTCTTGACCCTGCAAGATTCAAAAGCTCGTTCCTCCACATATGTATGTCTACCATTTCAAACCTCTAAGCATTATTGTTGTTACATATATTTTTTATTGCAAATTCTTTGTTTGAGGTGCATTGTTACAATTCCTAATTTGTTTTTTAAGGAGAAAGGAGAGTACTTATTTTTTTGTTTTTAGAAGAAAGGAGAATATGAATGTATAATGAAATCCTTCACATAAGGATATTCCATCGTAGCAATAAGACATGAAAATATTATGAACATCATATAAATAACAACCATAACAGCAATCCAAAGAAGAGCCACAAGGCGTGACATTGAAACTACATGCAATGTTAGTAAGGGAGAGAGCAATAACATTAGCCTTGGACCCCATAGAATGTGGTGGGATCAATCATATAACAGTTAATGGTGATCCTCTATGTTTTGCTCCCCTTATAGACCATTCATCATGGCATGCATTATAACTCTTGACATTTATCCGTTAGTTGGGTTGTGGTTCAACAGTAAAGCAATATGAATTTTATCCTAATTAGTCCAAGTTCAATTCCCAGTGTTTCAGTGCGTGCAACTCTCTCCTCTGTCTAGGGATTCCTAGAGTGGCATGTCCCAGGAGTTTCATGCTTGCTCTGGCCAAATATTGGGTGGTTCTTGGTGAAAGAATAAAAACTAATGACATTTATCCATTTATGCTCATCATATTTCATTTCCAAAGAAATGAAAAGCTTGTATGTGAAAGCTTCCTTCACTTGTCAAGGTATAGACTATAAATTGGTATATGTGAGTGGCATAATAAACTTGCATATTAAATTAAAAAATACAGTAAAGAAGGATGAGATTTATATCATATTTCTAAACAAAATTAGTTGATTTATTCGAAGAGACCTCAACCCAGGGATTAAGAGAAAAAAATTGCTTAAAAAATAATATTTTGTATGAAATGTTCAATGTCCATCATACATTTGATTAAACAAATATCCATAGATCTTCTCCATCACATTTTATCCATAGATACAAAACAATGGGATACATTGAATTTGTACATGTGTCCGAGAGGTATTACCACTGATAATATAATGCATTAGATTTGGAATTTGATGCATATTCTTGTTATTTATTTATTTGCAGATAATCTTGATTGAGACTAGGAAAACAGGTGTTACATAGGCATGGTCCCTAGTTAAAGAGTCTGAAAATGAGCTGGGAAGAAAGAATTTGTACATGGAAGTGGGATTAATATGTGGGATGACAACTCTATGAATGGATAGAGTTGCATGGGGTTTTTGTAAAATAAAACATAAATATTTATTATCCAATAGCCCCATTCTTTCCTTGCTTTCTTGTCCTGAGAAAGAATTTCTAAATCCAAGCAAATATTGGCTAAAATTGGAATTGGTTAAATCTTACATAGGAAAGATTGAATCATAAGTTGTAGAAATAGGTTGGTTTTGTTATCCCAATGGTAATTTTCCTCTCCCAACAACCATTATTGCGGGATCAATAAATTCAGCGTCATTTGAGATGTTATTTTGAAGTGTCTGATACAATAAAATGTATGGATTTGAATATGTATTTTGAAATGCTGCAGAGGCATCATGATCTTGAGCTCCATTGGAGAAAACTTCAGAAATCCAAAAGATAGTCAAAGTTAACTTAACATAATATATATACATGAATTTTGAAGGTATTTAAGGTCTAAACCCTCAAATTTTTTTTGATTCGAGTAAGCCTAAGGCGAGGAAAGAAAACCTCTCCAGTGAATTCATCTTTCTGGGACAGATTCTTCTCCAGTAGCATATTTTCTGCCATGGCAATCATGGTATTGTGTGGTGTGTAGGCTAGAAGATTGAGCGGGGGCTTGGTCTTCTACAAGAAAAAACAATCCCAATGCAGCAAATATGAAGCTACGCATCTCCTCAAGTTTTTTATCTTGATCCTCTCTAATCTCCTATAAAAAAAAACAATTATTGGAGCACTCAAAGAGCCAGAGGAGATATTTCTATGAAAATATTATACATACATGAATTTTAAATGATTTTAAGGTTTAAACCCTAAGATCTATTTCGAGTCCATTGAGCTCAAGGTGAAGAAAGAAAACTGCATAATCAACCTGCTTTGGTTACCAAGGCCCTAGAGAATACAAAGACAACATAATATCCCACTTCAAAGGATGTACACAGAAATGGTGACAAGTGAATTGTAACTATTTCAAATCTCATGCATATTCCAAGAATTCTTGGATGGGTTTAAGTGTTGTGCCAATGTGGTGGGAAAGGTTGGGGAATGGTCTGAGGGAAGTATTGGAGGTAAAAGTAAGGTCTTGCAATGATTTAAGAGAACAAACAACGAAATTTGGGTCTTTAAAGGGTTTACAAGCAAGACGAAATCTCGAAGTAGGAATTTTGATGTCTTTATGGATATCACTAGAGACAAGGGGTGTGTTATTGAAAGGTTTCAAAATTAGAATGGAATTGAAAGTAGAGTTTTGCAACGGCGTGTTTTGGAGAAAGTGTAAGACATTGTTTGTTGCATAATTTACAATGGTTTGAGGTAAAAGGCAGGGATGGGTTTTTGAAAGTCTCAAGAACATGAACAGACTACAAGGTGAGACTTTAGAAATGGAAATGGAGACAGGAGGGAAATTGTTAGTAGTGAGTTCCAGCAGCAAAATTTGATGAAAAATAGGATAGAGTGTGGTGTTTAAGGGGAGGTAAGTCACGAGGTAGGGGAGTTAAGTCACAGAAATTAACAACATGATGCTTTTTGATAGCATTAAACATGCATCTCCCTTTAATCCTAGCCTATGTTTGACATCATGTCCAGAGGCCTCTTTAGAATCATGATGACAATCCAAGTGATGTTATGGCATAGGATGGTTTGATTAAGAGAGAACACTCTTTCATCCTAGTTGAATACTAGCGAAAGTAATGTGAATGCAAGGGTTTTTTCTTGTGAATGTGAAGCTTATGTTTTCATCGCCAATTTATTGAATATTGTTGCTAGAAAGTACTTGCAAAAACTTACTTTAAGGGCCATTTGTGAAAGGTAATTCAAATCCATTTGAAAGGCTTAGATGTGAGTCTTCCAAGGGGCTCTCCCCAAAGATTTTTTGTCTCTATAGATAGGAATGGTTGAGGCGGTTGCCACAATGAGACAATGATGGAACTTGGTTAACCTCGTACTAAGTGGAGTAAATCCCTGTATTAAATATGGTCTTAGCTATAGCAAAGGGATGCAGTCCACGACTCCTCACTTAGTCATGCTCAGTCATCATCCATTGAAAAACCCATTCAATTGGTTTTTCTTGGAGCTACATGAATGAGCAAGCTATATACGATGTGCTCTATTGGGGACACTCAAATGTAACCACACACGATGATTCTTGGCACTTTAAATGTACCCACTGCATGATTTCACATTCTTACGTTCACTATTTGTTCTCTCTTCTATTCCATTGGTGTAGCTTAAGGACTTGGTGAAGAGTGACCAGGATTTGAACCTAGAAATTGTCAAGGAATCATCGATGACATGTTGACGTAAACCACTATATTTTTTTCACTTGGTTTGGACTTCCCAATTTAGCTCCTACGTCCAAATGGCACCACTGCCCAGGCATAACACAATTCCTAGTAGCAACAACTTGATGAGTAAAAAAGAAATCTCTGAAACTGAAGGTGAGCCTTTCCCCACCTTTTGAATAATAATTTGTCTCCCCCTCCATGGCAGCTACATTTGTAGCGTCCCTTGGGAGTAAGGCCATTATCTCCAATGTGTAGGTTGCAGCAATCTTTTGGAGGTCTCCTAGATAAGGTGCCATGCCTATAGCAACTAAGAAGGTTTTATTTCGAGCTATTGTGTCTACAACTACCTTCATTCCAGGGTTAAAAATAGGTAGGACCTGAGAGAGAATATGTGCTATGATTAACTCCCTTTCTACCACGAAAATGATTTAAGTGAAGGGGTATTGAGTTCAGGCAGCTGACTTAAAAATTTAGTTAACTTCAATAGATGCCTCAAGCGAGCCTTCATATTTCATTTCAAATTCATGATAACAACAAACCCGACAAGGTAAATGAAATTTTTACTGATAGTAACAAACCATTTGTTAAGTATTCAATAGGCGTGGCTGGTAGAATTATCTAACAACATTGGCATTTCACTCTATGTGGAAGAAAAGTTGTTATTATAAAGTTTCATCTCTACCTCAAAGAGGAGAATAACCAAGAAAACGTTTGTGGCATAAATTCGAGGAAGTTCCCAAGTTATATTTTCACCTTAAATATCTGAAGTATTCTACAGAGAAGGTTCATTCAAATCCTTAATATTTATATCAATATAAATTCCATATAGCTTAGTAACTATAGGAGCTTATCTTTGACTGGAGACATCACATTCTAAGACTCCACTGGGGATTCATCGCAACAAATCTAGATCCAAGATCCATTTCTACAAGATCCACATCCAAAGTAATATAAATTGGAAAAGGAGACTCCAAAAAATAGTAAAGGAACTTCAAATTTAATTTTTCCACAATTGTTACGGTTATAACATTTTTTTTATGAACAATGCCAACTCAAAATGCATTCCGAGATAAAGGAAAAGACTTTGAGAAGATCCATGTCCACCAGTAAAACAGAGACCTGATTGAAAGGCTAGAATTGATTAAAAAAAATATAAAAATAAAAATATCCAATCCAATCACTGTTATTCTATATATATATATATATATATACACACACACACACAATGAATAAGATATATTTCAAAGTTGTTGCCTCTAGCACATGGATTTATCACCACCAATTAATATAAATAAAAAGTATCTCATCCGATGGAGTGTAATAGAGCATTTCTTCATTTTCACATTCTTCCTCCTCCTCTATCTTTCCTTTGTGAAATACTATGGCTAGAGTTGCACAATCAACAGTTACATATATTTTTGTTCCCTGCAAATACTTGCTTCTTCTAGTTATTCCTTACTATATTCATTCCTTTGATGTATGCAAACCATTGAATGGATTGAGAATAGATTGAATGCATATAGATTAAATTTTCTATCCAAAAATGGCCTCCACTGAGAGTTAGAAATGAGCATTTCATCATAGTTATGAGACTGGCCATGTTTACAGTTACTAATAAATTGAAAGTTGGTGACCTAATGAAGGATATCCAAGCTCTAGTAAGTGCATGAGATAGAGAATTTCTTATGAACATCTC
Source organism: Pinus taeda (assembly GCA_000404065.3). Lineage (NCBI taxonomy): Eukaryota > Viridiplantae > Streptophyta > Pinopsida > Pinales > Pinaceae > Pinus > Pinus taeda. The sequence goes on along the minus strand of APFE030716358.1, from coordinate 405 downwards.
CATTGGTACACCATCTTTATCCATCTATGCTCATCAGACTTATCTCCAAAGATATGAACAACTTGTATGTGGAAACTTCCTTTGGCCCAAGGTTTAGGATTTGAGAAATAAACGAAACGCCATAAAGGGAATTTCATGGCCCGAATGATTAAATTGTTGGAAATAACTTAAAGGGATGGGATGAATAGATTGTGCTGCTAAGTCCACTGGTAGTGAAAGAGGAAAGCAATCATCCCTTCATATCAAGGTCTTCCCTATGGGTCGTTACTGTAACCAACTTTCAATGCACTATCCACTGCATATGATGATCCAATGACGGAAGACTTTTTAATTGTCTAACCAATCATATCAATGGCCCAAAATAGTACATTGTGGCATCAAAGGAGAGTTTTAATAATATATTTT
>APFE030716351.1:1007-45894 GCA_000404065.3 Pinus taeda | reverse complement strand
CAACTTACCCCTATATGCTAGGAAACTAATTCATTCATTTAATTTTCACCTTTTAGTGAATGAATCCTCTAGAACAAGTAAAAATGTGCCAAAATTACATCATACACATCAAATTACATCAAGCTAGGTCAAACATCACATCAAGAGGTGAAACTAGTCATAACTGGCCGAAATTCTGAGCTGGAAGGTGAAAATTTGACCAAAAAACCCTGTGCGCCGCGCGCCTGAGCCCTACGCGCCGTGCACCTTTCCACCTGATTTTGGGGCACTTCCCAGCATCCAAATTGAGCTCAGGTTGGCTTTTTGGAAAGCCCTAGATGTCTACTTTCTAACCCAAGTGGAATTTTCCAATTTGGTGTCCATTTGACACTCCAAGCGTGCATTCTCCCATAAGTACTTCTTGTTGGTGCAAAAAGTGGCAGAAAGGTGATTTTCATGATGTTTTTGAGCCTTTTGGTCACCCAGAACTTGATTAAATGTCTTGGAAATGGCTGAGCATGTGTATTTCATCATGAAAAATCCAAAACTATAAGCCATCTGTGATTTGGACCTCCCCATCTTATGGGTCGCGCGTTGGGCGCTACGCGTAGAGCCAAAAAACCTGTTTCACAAGCCAAAAATTTTGAAACGACAAAATTTTCTCCAAATTTGCCCAAATTTGGAGTGAATACCCTCCATCAATTGCCATGCTCAGCCAAAAATGCTTCAGCCATGATTCGGAGTCTATCCTCCTTTTTTCGACGTTTTAGTGTCCTTCTATTGCTTGCAGTTCAGTGGTGGAAATCATTGTCTTGTTCATAAGATGTTTTGGTGTCTGTCTCCATAATTTCCATGCAAGGTGTATGTTAAGTGTATGTTTGGTTTGTTGAATATGAGAAATTAGAACTTGGTGTCTTTATCTCCAATTTCCAACTATGTGCCAAATGAGGCTGCCTCAAGGCAGAGTGTTGTTACAGTCAACTTTTGAATGCTTTCCTCAACTCCAAATTGAGCTCATGATTGCTCACTAGAAAGATATTTGTGTCTAGTTATCATTTGACTCATAAAGAAAGTTATGTGGCCAACCAAGCTAGTAGAAAACTTGATTTTCCCAAGGTCACTTCAGAGGTGCATCAATTCTCCCGAGGCGATTGTATTTTTGACATTTCTATAAAACCATGACACCTGTGTAAAAAGTGAAGGATTTTTTGCTTCCTTGGCCTGTTATGGACAAAAACCTCTCTTATTTTTTCAAAATTCATCTTTTATTGCTCTGAAACATCTTTTGAGTGAAACTTGTCCCGATGTGTGAAACAAGGAATTTTGTCGAAATGAAGCGAAATGAAGGGGATAAGGGGCTTCTAAATTCTTGGGGAAATTTTTGGAAGTAGGGAGGGATGTTAGGAAGTAGGGGCAAGTGGAATATCAGAGATTGAGTGAGGGGAAGGGATCCAAAAGGGCAAAACATAGGCCCAACCTAGAAAATTGCCAGTTTGTGGCAAGAAACTAGGGTTTGTGCAAAAATGAGGAATTTGGGGGATCTCAATAATGGGAAGTGTTTGATAAGGTACATTAATGATAGGGGAAAGTGTATGAACATCAAGATACAAGTTTTGCTAATGATTTGACCATTCAAGAGAAATTGTCTTCAAAACCCTAGGAGAAGGAAATGAACCTTGCCTATGCGCAACTAAGGCATGAACAAGGTGTAAAATAACCCAATGGAACCTAACATGATGATAACAACCTTCTAAATGATGATAGACTCATCTGAATGGTGACATGGACCGACATTCGGACAATTTTGAAAAGAGCGAAAACAAACCCTAGACCTAATGTCTAGTGACCAAATTTTGCTTGAAGACTCCCTGAAATGGAAAAATTTGACCTTGACACTCTGAGACCACTTTGTAAGAGCATGTTTGATCACTAGAGGAAGGCTGCAAAGACTGACACTAACACAATCTCTAATAATTACCCAAATAAAGCTACTCTGGTACCAAATGATCCATAAACTACCATAGATATTCCACTGGACAGTGCGTCACAACAGATCTGATAATAATATGTTAAAATTCTGAATTTTTACACTATTACAACTTTATTAAACTTCTAGATATGTGAATTTAACTATAATTAGTGTATGCATGTGAATGGAAATTATGCAGAAAACTAGAGAATGTCAAAATAATATCACACACACAAAAGACACAAAATATGCTATGGGAAACCCTTTTGGGATAAAACCCAGCTAGACAGTTATGTCGCTTCATTCTCTTTCTCTATCTGGAAATATGGTTGTAGGAACAAAGAAGTAATGCATGTGGCCCATGGGTTGCTACAGTGCAGAAATCCTCTCTGTTTGCTCTACCTTATAGCTCTCCCAGTTATCTTTTCTCATCTCTGGAACAAAATTCTCTCGAAAGAATGGAATGCCTCTTCCTCATAGTGGCCCGATTATAACATAGCCCGATAGCCTACTAGTGGTTAAGTATGACTACATAAAGTCTTAACTAGAGTTACAATATAGATTTTTCTAGAGTATTTTACAGAAAAAACACGTGGCTATCCCCTTTTCCATTAATAATGGGGGTTGACATGGCATCCTCCCAAACTATAGGTGTAATAACATGAAGGTCAAAATAAGATCACACACACAAAAGACAAAAAATATGCTATGGGAAACCCTTTCGGGATAAAACCCAGCTAGACAGTAATGTCGCTTCGTTCTCTTTCTCTATCTGGAAATATGGTTGTAGGAACAAATAAGTAATGCATGTGGCCCATGGGTTGCTACAGTGCAGAAATGCTCTCTATTTTCTCTACCTTATATCTCTCCTAGTTATCTTTTCTCATCTCTGGAACAAAATTCTCTCAAAAGAATGCAATGCCTCTTCCTCATAGTGGCATGATTATAACATAGCCCGATAGCCTACTAATGGTTAATTATGACTACATAAAGTCTTAAATAGAGTTACAATATAGATTTTTCTAGAGTATTTTACAGAAAAAACACATGGCTATCCCATTTTCCATTAATAATGGGGGTTGATGTGGCATCCTCCCAAACTATAGGTGTAATAACATGAAGGTCAACTTCTGAGTGGCATAACGTTTGCATACAGACTCCGATTAACGTGATTCTTATGTCGTTGGAAAGATATTTGTGTGTAGAACAACATGAAAAGGTTTTTCACTAAATAAGAAAACTTTTACCCCTAAAAAATGTCATTTGATGCCTCAAAACACTCCTAGAAGGTTTCAGATCTAATTTTGCCAAACTAGGACCTGTCGGTAAAAACAGTCCCATGAGATGATTCCTCCACTTTACCCACTCTGAATGCACAAATATGTATGAAAAACAATATAATGATCCAATATGAATGAATGAATATTGTTTATTAGATTACGATGCATCTCATCATATGTGTTTACATAAAAAAAAATATTCTCAACATATGGAATTATTTATCGTGGATCTCTCCTTATGGGTAATAATATTTCTTGTAATACTATTGGGGTTGGGATTTTCAAAACCAAGTTGTTTGATGATATTGTGAGAACATTAATATATGTAAGGCATGTAACTGAGTTGAATAAAAATATAATTTCTTTGGGAGTATTGGATTCAAGTACTTATAAGTTTACATGTTAAGGCGGAATGTTGAAAGTGTCAGTGGGTGCTATAGTTATTATGAAGGAAATGAATACAAAGACCCTTTACAAGTTCATGGGAAGTACTTAGATCAGTGAAACAACAATGGAATTTGAGGAGGTAGTTTAATCCACTTATTTATCACATCAACAATTGGCTCATATGAGCGAGACGAGACTTCAAGTATTGATTGACCACAAGTTGCTTCCAAATTTAAAATCTTTGAATTTAAGCTTCTACAAACATTATATATTTGGGAAACAATGTAGACAAAAATTTAAAGCAAGTAGTCATCGTAGTAAGGGTATTCTTGGCTACATTCATTTTGATGTTTGGGGACCATGCCCTACTATTTATTTTGGAGGATCATCATACTTTTTTTCATTTATAGATGATTTTTATAGAAATGTTTGAGCCTATGTATTGAAAAGAAAACTTTTTGTGTTTAAAACTTTTAAATAATTTAGAAATATGGAAGAGAAGAGAGTTGGTAAGACATTCAAATGTCTAAGAAAATATAAAAAAGGTCAATTTACTTCTTCAACGTTTGAAGAATATTGCAAGGAGATTGGGATCGTAAGACATAAAACCATGGTTAATACTCCTTAGAAAAATGGTGTTGCAGAACACATGAACATGACTCTTCTAAAAAGAGAAAGGATCATGCTAAGAAATTCTAATTTGTAGCAAGATTTGTGGTTAGAAGAAATTAGTACTACTTGCTGTCTCTTGAATCGATCACCATCTATTGTAATAGAATACAAAATTCCTAAAGAGCTATAGACATGAAATCCATGTGATTATTCAAATTCAAATATTTTCAGTTGTGATGCATATTATGCTTTTATTCCTTAGAATTAATGTTCTAAGTTAGACCCTAAATTGAAGAAATACCTCTTTGTTGGTTATGATGGTGTTTGTAAAATATATAGGTTGTAGGATCCTTCTACCCACAAAATCGTCATCATTAGAGATGTGATATTTGAAGAATCGTATCTTATTAAATAAAGTCATGTAAGAAATGTATACGAATAGGTATAAGAATTGACACCAAATCAAGAATTTTGGTTTCAAACTAAATCATCTACAAACACATGGGATCAAGAAAAAAATTTGGAGATAAAGAAGTTGTATATGTTGAATACATTGATGAAAGTGTTAAAATTCCAAAACCTATACCAAGAAGACATACATGGGAGATTAATGCCCCAAAAATTTATATTGAATTTGTTTCATCTATTTCTTTGGTTATTAATGTTCGGGAACCTTCTAGTTATCAAAAATCTACAAAGGATATCAATAGTGATGAGTGGAAAGCAATGATGAAAGAGGAAATTGTTTCATTGAAGAGAAACAATACATGGGACCTAGTAGAACATCTGAAATATAGGAAGTGTAACCACCCCACCTCACATTTACCCACTTTAAAATACTTGCTAGGGTAAACATGAGCTGAGAGTTACTATGACATGACCCAACCTCCAAGTTCTAGTTAAGGAAGTGGGACCTACAAACTAAAATTTTTCTGACCTTCCTCACGAGCTACAAACCACTTGGGAGCTAAAAAACCACCTGAGGCAACCAATCCCTTAGCTGAAACTCTTTTTCTCTGAACTAAGCCTATAAACACACCCTTGAAACTGCATGCATGTGGTTGTGAGCCTCCAATCACAAACACAAGCCTTTCTCCATGTGGTTATGACCCCAAAACTATAGTTATGTGCTTGTGATTCTTAGATCTGAGCCAATTTTTTAGGCTAGTCCAAACCCTTGCCTAGAACTACTTGCACATTTCTAGAAGCATAACTGAGGTGCTAACAATTATAATCATTCAAAACTTGAACAAGAACTTGATCTAACCATTTCTAACCATGACAATGATTTCGTCAAACATATGGAAAACTTAGGAGCTACAAGTTATGATTGCATATATGATCATGAGAGTTTGACGTTCATCTGAGAATCATCAAAAATGTCTAATTCCCTCTCATAATAACAACAATAAAACTTGTTATCCATGCGATCATAAACCATTCAGATACTTATCAATTCATGAACAAAATACATAGCTAGAACATAACATAAAACCATGTTTATAACCAGCATATAACCAGAATATAAACCATGAAAAAACTGCCATAAGATCATTGAATAACCAACATATATTCTCATAAATCACAATACGGAAATAAATTGTATTAACATATTCATAAGACAACCTAGTCAGGGACTTCTGCATACCACCCAACCATAGATTGGGCTTAACCAAATTTTTCTTTCAGCCAATCACCCCAATGCCATATTCCAAGCATGAATGTGGGATCTTATGGGATAAATCAAGATATAAACAACTAGGGTCCCCGGAGTTGAAACTACCTCCACCCTCAAGTTGTTGTGATCTCACCTAAAATGGTCTCGAGATCACGAAACCAAACCAAGCTTGGATGCCTTATAATTCCTTCACTATCTCTTGAGGAATTTCTTGCTTCCACCCACTTTTCAAGGGATTCTAAGATAAAACCATCTCCAACCCCAACCCTTGGGAATTTTCCTAAGGCCACATCCCCTAGATCCAAAACCTTCAGACAATCCAAATATTAGCCAATAATTAATCCCATCACACCATGGCTATCTAGAAAATGGAAAGGAAAGGTTGAAACCACCATCAAACCAAGAAAAATCCATGCCAATGAAAAAAAATGAACCAAATACACAAATGGATGTACCATGCATTCACAAATCAGCTAGAAAAATCACACATGCAACCTATTACCTACAAAATCCTCTTGTTGAAGCTATTAATCCAACCTTCCTTTGCTTTTCCTTTTCTTGTCCTTTTCTTTATTTTTCTTTCTCCCTTGATTTTTCCCAATCCAAGTGATTTCCAAAGTGCTCCAAGAATGCTCTAAGTGTGTAAGAGTGTATGTGTTTGAGAGAGAGTGAACAATAGCTCAAAAGCAAAACTGTCAAAAGGCTAGTAGTTGCTTCTTCAAAGCCTTTTTATCATTGATGCCTCTATTTTCTTCATTTTCCTTCATTTTTACTCTAATTTCCTTCTCATGCAAATTTGTGTCTCTTCACCTTCCTTTGCAGCCTTAAAATCAATGCTCTCACCTTCATAGCATAGTTTCCTGCAATCTCTCTGTATAAAATCATATGCAAGATAAGTACTTGTTGTTGTTGCAATATCGTTCCTCCAGATTTTGGACTTCTTTTAGTTGCCCTCTATTGAATCTGGCATGCTCGGTCTTCCACGGGCATTTTGAAGAATTCTTTGGCAATTTCCATCATGCTTTTCATGGTTCCTTCGGGTACGCCATGTTTCACTATCTGCACTCACTTAGATCAACCAGAAGATATATGGCCATAAAAAAGAATAGTACATACCCTCATATATGAAACTTGAACCAGTCACTAGATCTTATTAACACATCAGACTGAAATTAAAAATATAGATTAAATAATCCTACAATTCTGAAAGTAATAGCCTCAAAAACTTCAGGAATAGAAAACTGATAAGAAATATTCTAGAATATCCATGGCAAGCTTAATTTGTAACACAGGGCCTTTTTGGTGTGCATAGAGGATAATCCAGAGATATTAAAAGAAAAGCACTGGCAAGAGAAGGGGGATTAAAGTATGATGTACCTGGAAAAAGCCATCTTCCATGCACGCATGGCGGATTTCGTCAACTACCCTTGTTCTATTGGGGCCATCCAGGTCCTGGAGATCCACCACCGGAATGCTCTCAGAGTAAGACACCTCAGACAGGTGGGGGCATTCACTGGGAGGCAGGATATATTTATCTTGAACTTGAAGATGATTTATTCCATTGGACAACAGCTTTTCGACAGCGTTCACATCCTGGGTCAAGACATATTCCATTGTAGACGGCATATTTCTTTCTCGAGTGCTGTAAAATTGGCAGTGGCGCCTACCTATTGCTGTGAAAAACTAAGCTTCGATTCGCACACCAGAAATAGGATATCAGATGATGGGCAAAAGAAGAGTGAACATTTAAGTGTGTGCGTGTAGATCTCTGCAAATGAATTGAAACGACATCCCCATGTTAAAGTTTTCAATATACACTATACAATTTTACTACTATTTTTTACTCTCTTTCTTTTAATTTTCAGAATTGAAAGAGAGGATGAATTGCGTTTACTAAACAGCAAAAGAATTTAAAAGAAGAATTATAAATTCTAATTATGTCGTTCAAATTCACGGCAAGAGCTAATTGGCATCGTTTTCAATTTTCTGAATGTGCTACGCATGGCTGTAGCGGTGCACAAGTTAGCCCAAGCAGTGAAGATTTCACAAGAGTTGCAGGCTTTGGAAGACAAGTCAGAGTGGAAAATGAGAATCCTTACAAGTTCTGAGCCATCCCCATAATGTACAAAGTTCGGTATTTTAGGCTATATTAGTGGTTTTGTTAGGGTTTTTGAGGGGTTTCGGTGGATTTTATTTTTGTTTATTTGCTTCTTTGGATTTCTTCAAAGACGATGTAATAATCCTGTTAATGGTAGAGCTATATGTTGGTAACTGTCCCTGGGCTTCGTATTTGATGTTTTGTAAACTTGTCTGCATTTTGATCTGGATCTCTGTTTCTCTCGATGAGCTCTCTGTTGATCTCTGTAATTGCAATCTGAATATGCACTATACAGTTTTACTATCTCATCGTTATGGTTTCTTCCGCAAGTGTCTTTAAAAATGACACGTTTCACAAAATACTTTTGGTTTCTGATGTCACATAGACACTTTTTCTTGGTTCAACTATTTTATAATGGTCCCCTCCATAAGGGGGTTGGGTTTTTTATGTCAGGTCTCTGTATCGTAGGGTTTGTTCTGCAACTGCCATACTTGTCATTAATGTTGTGTAATGGGTTTCTGCATGTTCTGTTTCGAATCAATACTTTTGTAACATTGGGTTGGTTCTACTGTTTGAGCACTAAATGCCTTCACATAAGGCACATGTCAAAGCATGTCAATGCTCTCGTGCACACAATTGGCCAATTAGTTGCCTAGCGGTAGATAGGTCGGTGTTGTTTTGTGTTCTAATTTAGGCTAGACCAATGCTTTTTTGATGGTTGAGAGTAGGTTTAAATGTGCAAAGATTGGAATTGAAAATAAAATATGTTCAATAGTTAAAACTATGTAATCATCTTTTATTCATCCATAGGGAAATGGGGTTATTGGATGGTCCAGTGATAGTGATAATGTTGATAATGGCTCCCTTAAATCAAATTCAACAACAAATTTCATTCACCGTTGTTCTCTGTATATTCGATTTTGAAATGGTCCCACACTGTCTTATTCTTTAATTCCTGGCTCCAGAAAATTCTCATGAATTCTCCAAACTTATATCCTTTGTACTGAGCCGGATGTTGTTCATTAACCAAGGACGCTGCAGGGGCAATGAAGGCATCCTCCGAGGGGCCATAAAACGTAGGAATTGATATACGTGCAGCAGATGCATTCGTTACTACTCGATGTTCCACACTTCTGAATCTACCATTGCTCACAACCTAACAAATTATTAGCATTAATAATAACATTGTCAAATTCCCATTGCTCACAACCTGATGAGTTATTAGCATTAGCATTAGCATTAACAATAACATTGTCAAATTTTCAGGAGGAAATAAAGTATTGGATCTGCTCTTGCTCTTGTTAAATACCTGTAGTTGATCTCCCATATTAACAACGAAAGCATTGGGTATGGGTTCTACAGCAACTCACTTTCCATTTCTGAGTACTTGGAGACCACTAACCTCGCCTTGCATTCAAAAAATGATGCCACGCACATCTGAATGGTGTGGTGTGCCAAGAGTAATATCCGGTTTCGGACATGGAGGATAGTACATTATATCCATGAGTTGGGTGTGTTTTCCGAATATTCTATCCAAGTAACTCGAATCGATCCCTAGAGCTTCAGAAATGGCAGCCAATAGCCTTAAAATCAGAGCTCTCACCTTCATAGTGTAGTTTCCTGCGATCTCTTTGTATAAAAGCATATGCAAGATAAGTACTTCTTGTTGTTGCAATATCGTTCCTCCAGAGATTGGACTTCTTTTATTTACCCTCTATTGAATCTGGCATGCTTGGTCTTCCATGGGCATTTCGAAGAATTCTTTGGCAATTTCCATCATGCTTTTCATGGTTCCTTCTGGTACGCCATGTTTCACTATCTGCACTCACTTAGATCAACTAGAAGATATGTGGCCATAAAAAAGAATAGTTCATACCCTTAGATATGAAACTTGAACCAGTCACTAGATCTTATTAACGCGTCAGACTGACATAGAAAATATAGATTAAATAATCCTAAAACTCTAGCCTCAAAAAATTCAAGAATAGAAAACTGATAAGAAATATTCTAGAATATCCATGGCAAGCTTAATTTGTAACATAGGGCCTTTTTGGTGTGCGTAAAGGATAATCCAGAGATATTAAAAGAAAATCGTTGGCAAGAGAAGGGGGATCGAAGTATGATGTACCTAGAAAAAGCCATCTTCCTCGCATGCATGGCGGATTTCTTCAACTACCCTTGTTCTGTTAGGGCCATCCAGGTCCTGGAGATCCACCACCGGAATGCTCTCAGAGTAAGACACCTCAAACAGGTGGGGGAGTTCACTGGGAGGCAGGATATATTTATCTTGAAATTGAAGATGATTTATTCCATTGGACAGTAGCTTTTCGACAGCATTGACATCCTGGGTCAGGCCATCTTCCATTGTAGACGGCATATTTCTTTCTCGAGTGCTGTAAAATTGGCAGTGGAACCTACCTATTGTTGTGCAAAATTAAGCTTTGATTTGCACACCAGAAATAGGATATCAGATGATGGGAAAAAGAAGAGTGAACATTTAAGTGCGTGCATGTAGATCTCTACAAATGAATTGAAAAGACATCCCCATGTTAAAGTTTTCAATATACACCATACAGTTTTACTACTATTTTTTACTCTCTTTCTTTTAATTTTCAGAATCGAAAGAGAGGATGAATTACGTTTAATAAATAGCAACTAATAAGAAATATTCTAGAATATCCATGGCAAGCTTAATTTGTAACATAGGGCCTTTTTGGTGTGCGTAGAGGATAATCCATAGATATTAAAAGAAAAGAAAGGCAAGAGAAGGGGGATCGAAGTATGATGTTCCTGGAAAAAGCCATCTTCCTCGCACGCATGCCAGATTTTTTCAACTACCCTTGTTCTGTTAGGGCCATCCGGGTCCTAGAGATCCACCACCGGAATTCTCTCAGAGTAAGATACCTCGGACAGGTGGGGGCGTTCACTGGGAGGCAAGATATATTTATCTTGAACTTGAAGATGATTTATTCCATTGGACAGCAGCTTTTCGACATCATTCACATCCTGGGTCAGGACATCTTCCATTGTAGACGGCATATTTCTTTCTCGAGTGTTGTAAAATTGGCAGTGGCACCTACCTATTGTTGTGCAAAACTAAGCTTCAATTCGCACACCAGAAATAGGATATCGGATGATGGAAAAAAGAAGAGTGAACATTTAAGTGTGTGCGTGTAGATCTCTGCAAATGAATTGAAAAGAAATCCCCATGTTAAAGTTTTCAATATACACTATACAGTTTTAGTACTATTTTTTACTCTCTTTCTTTTAATTTTCAGAATCGAAAGAGAGGATGAATTACATTTAATAAATAGCAAAATAATTTAAAAGAAGAATTATAAATTCTGGTTATGTTGTTCAAATTCACGGCAAGAGCCAATTGGCATCATTTTTTATTTTCTGAATGTGCTACGCATGGTTGTAGCAGTGCACAAGTTAGCGCAAGAAGTGAAGATTTCACAAGAGTTGTAGGCTTTGGAAGGCAAGTCAGAGTGGAAAATGAGAATCCTTACAAGGTCTGGGCCATCCCCATAATGTACAAAGTTCGGAATTTTAGGCTATATCAGTAGTTTTTTTAGGGTTTTTGAGGGGTTTCGGTGGATTTTATTTTTGTTTATTTGCTTCCTTGGATTTCTTCAAAGACCATGTAATAATCTTGTTGATGGTAGAGCTATATGCTGGTAACTGTCCCTGGGCTTGGTATTTGATGTTCTATAAACTCATCAGCTTTTTGATCTGGATCTCTGTTGCTCTCGATGAGCTCTCTGTTGATCTCTTTAATTGCAATCTGAATATGCACTATACGGTTTTACTATGTCATCGTTATGGTTTCTTCCGTAAGTGTTTTTAAAAATGACATGTTTCACGAAATAGTTTTGGTTTCTGATGTCACATAGACACACTTTTTTTTGGTTCAAATATTCTGTAATGGTCCCCTGCATAAGGGGGTTGGATTTTTTATGTCAGGTTTGTGTATCATAGTGTTTGTTCTGCGACTGCCATACTTGTGATTAATGTTGTGTAATGGGTTTCTGCATGTTCTGTTTTGAATTGATACTTCTGTAACATTGCTTTGGTTCTTCTTTTTGAGCACTAAATACGTTCACATAAGGCACATGTCAAAGCATGTCAATTCTCTCGTACACACAATTGGCCAATTAGTTGCCTAACGGTAGATAGGTCGGTGCTGTTTTGTGTTGTAATTTAGGGCAGACCAGTGGTTTGTTGATGGTTGAGAGTAGGTTTAAATGTGCGAAGATTGGAATTGAAAATAAAATTATGTTCAATAGTTAAAACTATGTAATCATCTTTTATCCGTCCAAAGGGAAACGAGGTTATTGGATTGTCCAGTGATAGTGATAATGTTGATAATGGCTCCCTTAAATCAAATTCAACAACATATTTCATTCATCGTTGTTCTCTGTATATTCGATTTTGAAATGGTCCAACACTATCTTATTCTTTAATTCCTGGCTACAAAAAATTCTCATGAATTCTCCAAACCTATATCCTTTGTACCGAGCCAGATGATGTTCATCAACCAAGGACGTTGTAGGGGCAATGAAGGCATCCTTCGAGGGGCCATAAAACGTAGGAATTGATATATGTGCAGCAGATGCATTCATTACTGCTTGATGTTCCACACTTCTCAATCTACCATTGCTCACAACCTGACAAATTATTAACATTAATAATAACATTGTCAAATTCCCATTGCTCAGAACCTGATAAATTATTAGCATTAGCATTAGCATTAACAATAACATTGTCAAATTTTCAGGAGGAAATAAAGTATTGGATCTGCTCTTGCTCTTGTTAAATACCTACAGTTGATCTCCCATATTAACAACGAAAGCGTTGGGTATGGGTTCTACAGCAACCCACTTTCCATTTCTGAGTACTTGTAGACCACTGACCTCGACCTCGCCTTGCATTAAAACAGTGATGCCACGCGCATATGAATGGCGTGGTGTGCCAAGAGTAATATCCGGTTTCGAGCATGGAGGATAGTACATTATATCAATGAGTTGGGTGTGTTTTCCGAAGATTTTGTCCAAGTAACTAGAATTGAGCCATAGAGCTTCAAAAACGGTAGACAACAGCCTTAAAATCAGAGCTCTCATCTTCATAGCGTAGTTGCCTGTGATCTCTTTGTATAAAAGCATATGCAAGATAAGTACTTCTTGTTGTTGCAATATCGTTCCTCCAGAGTTTGGACTTCTTTTATTTACCCTCTATTGAATCTGGCATGCTCAGTCTTCCACGGGCATTTCTAAGAATTCTTTGGAAATTTCCATCATGCTTTTCATGGTTCCTTCAAGCATGCCATGGTTCACTATCTGCACTCACTTAGATCAACCAGAAGATATGTGGCCATAAAAAAGAATAGTACATACCCTCAGATATGAAACTTGAACCAGTCACTAGATTTTATTAACACATCAGACTGACATTAAAAATATAGGTTAAATAATCCTGCAACTCTGAAAGTAATAGCCTCAAAAACTTTAAGAATAGAAAAAAGATAAGAAATATTCTAGAATATCCATGGAAAGCTTAATTTGTAACATAGGGCCTTTTTGGCGTGCGTGGAGGATAATCTAGAGATATTAAAAGAAAAGCACTGGCAAGAGAAGGGAGATCGAAGTATGATGTACCTGGAAAAAGCCATCTTCCTAGCAAGCATGGTGGATTTCTTCAACTATCCTTATTCTGTTAGGGCCATCCAGGTCCTGGAGATCCACCACCGGAATGCTCTCAGAGTAAGACACCTCAGACAGGTGGGGGCGTTCACTAGGAGGCAATATATATTTATCTTGAACTTGAATATGGTTTATTCCATTGGACAACATCTTTTCGATAGCATTCACATCCTGGGTTAGGACATATTCTATTGTAGACGACATATTTCTTTCTCGAGTGCTGTAAAATTGGCAGTGGCACCTACCTATTGCTGTGCGAAACTAAGCTTCGATTCGCACACCAGTAATAGGATATCAAATGATTGGCAAAAGAAGAGTGAACATTTAAGTGCGTGCCTGCAGATCTCTGCAAATGAATTGAAAAGACATCCCCATGTTAAAGTTTTCAATATACACTATACAGTTTTACTACTATTTTCTACTCTCTTTCTTTTAATTTTCAAAATCGAAAGAGAGGATGAATTGTGTTTAATAAATAGAAAAAGAGTTTAAAAGAAGAATTATAAATTCTAATTATGTCATTCAAATTCATAGCAAGAGCCAATTGGCATCACTTTCAATTTTCTGAATGTGCTACGCATGGCTGTAGCGGTGTACAAGTTAGCCCAAGCAGTGAAGATTTCACAAGAGTTGCAGGCTTTGGAAGAGAAGTGAGAGTGGAAAATGAGAATCCTTACAAGGTCTGGGCCATCCACATAATGTACAAAGTTCAGAATTTTAGGCTATATTAGTGGTTTTGTTAGGGTTTTTGAGGGGTTTCGGTGGATTTTATTTTTGTTATTTGCTTCTTTGGATTTCTTCAAAGACCATGTAATAATCCTATTGATGGTAGAGCTATACGCTGGTAACTGTTCCTGGGCTTGGTATTTGATGTTCTATAAAATTGTCTGCTTTTTTATTTGGATCTCTGTTGTTCTCGATGAGCTCTTTGTTGATCTCTATAATTGCAATCTGAATATGCACTATACGGTTTTTTTATCTCATCTTTATGGTTTCTTCCATAAGTGTTTTTAAAAATGACACGTTTCATGAAATAGTTTTGGTTTCTGATGTCACATAGACACTTTTGTTTGGTTCAACTATTTTGTAATGGTCCCCTGCATAAGGGGGTTGGGTTTTTATGTCAGGTCTCTGTATCATAGGGTTTGTTCTATGACTGCCATACTTGTCATTAATGTTGTGTAATGGGTTTCTGCATGTTCTGTTTCGAATCGCTACTTCTGTAACATTGGGCTGGTTCTGCTGTTTGAGCAATAAATGTGTTCACATAAGGCACATGTCAAAGCATGTCAATGCTCTCGTACACGCAATTTGCCAATTAGTTTCCTAACGGTAGATAGGTTGGTGCTGTTTTGTGTTGTAATTTAGGCTAGACTAGTGGTTTTTTTATGGTTGAGAGTAGGTTTAAATGTGCAAAGATTGGAATTTTAGGCTATCTAAGAGGTTTTGTGATTAGACCCATCTCCAGTATCTCATGGCAACTCAAGCTCAAGCCTCAGCAAGCAACCATCAAGAGCGTTCTGAGTCTTTCTCCACCCCAGTTAAAATGCCACTCAGTTCCTGCTGCGTTAGCTCTTTTAAGTCATTCTCTTTCCTCTCCATTTTCAATTACAAGCCCACCTTCAATCGCATAAAACACTCATACTCTGTCAGTCAATGTACACCCGATTCAATAACCCACAACTTCAACCCCTTTAAGATCACCTTCAAAAACCTGGGTATTTCTCAGTTGATATATGCACAGCACAAAAACAACATTCTCAAGGATTTGGGTAAGCAAACTCTGTCAATGGCATCCATGCTCTTGTTCACCTCTCTGATTCAGCAAGTCCAGTTGACACCATCTTTAGCAATTACCCAAATCCTGAACTCAGACTTTCAATCCAACATGGCCTCAAAAGAGCCAGAAGCATACAAACATTAAGACCTTAAATTATTTACAAAATGTAGGCCACCATTCTACCATTTAATGGGAGAATACCATTTAATGGGAGAATAATGAGTACCCATCAACATCATTACCATAGGTTTCTCCCATAAAATGGTTTTGGGGTCAATGTCAATAGTGAAAATATCATCTACATAATAATCAACATTTTTATATCCGCTTCTAGTGGGATTGAATTTGAAGAGCCACACTTGATTCTTCTCTACCTTCACTATGTTAGGACAATTTAAGTACATATAGGTTATAGTTTTAATGTTATAGTTAATGTGTTAGGTATTAAAGTTTATGTCTTGTAACATTTTAGGAGTTACAATGTGTTTATGATGAGAGTGTACTAGGGGTCATAATTTTTAGAATTCATTGTGTTAAAAATCATATTGCACTATGGTTTACTTAATAATAGAGTTATTCCCTTAAGGATTATAAGGTAATAAATGCCATTTTTTCTTAATGGTAATAGTGGTTAGAAGTTGCATTTTGGAAGGGTTTGCAATTCTCCAAGAGTGATCAAAGTATATTATGGTTTATATGGGATATGGGACATATAAGTATTTTGACTTTCATAATGGTTTTTGGTTAAGACACATTGTATTTGATATTATAGTGACCATAGTGGTGAAAGGTTACATTAATAAAGGGAAAAAATTAGTGGGGCTAATATATAGTGCAATATATATGAATATCTAATAATAAATTCATCATAAGTATTTTTATTCTTCATGAATTTTTTTTTTTTGTACTTGCGTTCTTCAATTTATGCCTTACGTCGTTTCCTTTGCAACATCTGGTGCAAATGCTAGTTACTCTAATTTCCTTCTCATGCAAATTTGTGTCTCTTCACCTTCCTTTTCTTCTATTTTCCTTTATTTTATTAATTAAATGTCAATTAATGCCTCTTTACCTTTTCCAATGCCTTTGGCAATTTCCTTAGCCATAATAAACTACAAGTGAACCCACTATAGTTCTTTCCCAACATTCAACATGGAAAATGTGTCCCATGACCTTGGTCTTATTATTTTTTCCTTTATTATCCTTTCTTACATGAAACTTTAACTCGTGGTTGTTACAAATCCCACCCCCCCCCTTGGGGGAACACCGTCCTTGGTGTTATATGATAATTATGACCAACAAAACCACTTAAAACCAAAACAAACTACCCATGGAGCTTTATAACATAGTTCAATTTAGTATTTACATTGACATCCCACTGAAAATAAAATAAACATACCACTTATTGGATCTTTATAACACAACTCATTGTGATATTTACAATGACAAACATATATGTATACCAAAATTCATTTGTATCAACCGGTAAATAATGAAGGGTACAATGCCTAAATCTAATCAGCCGTCTCCCATGTAGCTTCATTGGGCCCAAAGTGCTTCCTCTTGGATTTAACTTACTTTATTGCTCGGTTCGAGAGCATGATCTATTTTTGTTGCAGAATGCATTGTGGCCCTGGCTAGAACTCTCCCTCTGGTTCCTCCTGCAATACATACCAAACCGTCACACGATTAACATCTTGCAAATATCTCTTAAGAAATGAGACATGGAAAAAAATCATGGTCTTTCATTGTCGGCGGTAGTGCAAACCTATAGGTCACTAGTCAAATCCTCTCAAGGATCACAAAAGGACCACAATATTGAGGTGTCAGCTTGGAACATGATCCAATCCTTAAGAAGATCCTCTTTGGATTGATGTGAAATTACACATGCTTCCCAACCTGAAACTCCTTTAATTCCCTATGTTGATATGCATAACTCTTATGTATGTCCTATTTTGCCTTGAGATTCCCCTTAATAACCTGCATTTCCCGTTCCATCTCTGGCAACATATCTGGTCCAATCAACACCCTGTTCATTGGATCACTCCAGTGGATAGGAGTGTTACAATTTCTCTCATACATATCCTCAAATGGAATCATCCCTAGGTACTTCTCATATCCATTGTTGTATGAAAACTCCACTAGTTGAAGATACTCCTACCACCTCCTCTGCTTATGCATAAAATACATCCTCAATGTATCCTCCAAAATTTGGTTGAAATTATCTGCCTTCCCATATGTCTGTGGATGATATTCTATATTGAAAGCCAACTCTATACCCAAGCCTATAAATAACTCCTTCCAAAACCGAGAAGTGAACTTGGCATCTTTGTCTGATATGATATTCTTAGAAACATTGTGCAGACTCACTATCTCCTTGATGTAGAGCTGAGCTACCTCACTAGGTGAATTTGTAGAATTCACTGTAATGAATGTTGAATTTCCACAACCTTAAGTCTAAGTTAGATACTTAAAATCACTGACGCTACCAAACCAATAATCTCAACCATAAACTACTTTGAACAATGGAAATATAAAGCATTAAATCACATATGGACAATAGAAATAGGTTTAAACAAAATTGTACAATAATGTCCAATCACCAATATTCGTTATATTAATCCAAATATCATAAATACAATATTTTATGGTTACAAGATACAATGACAAACCTGGTTGCAACACTTGTATGTCATATCTTGTCTTGTCAGTCTGTCGCACCCATACTTCTCACTAGTAGTGCCTTAGTCCGTCAAGGACAATACACATCGAGACTCTAGGAGGGATGCCTCATATCACTATTGAAAGTCATGTTCGCTACAATGAAGACGAGTTCATTAAATTCTCTCTGGGTTGCGCAATTCCTAAGCTCCAACCTACCATGCTAGCAACAACTTTAGTCCATTAAAGTGTTGCAATTTGTCACCGTCCTTCACCCAAACTTCAGTTTCTCTTCATCCTTCAAGATAGCTCGTCTAGGGCTACTTGGGGTAGTCAACATGCTGCCCTCCAACCAGATCTATCTAACCCAATGCTTCATGACTGAATCTCCTCCTAGGAATACACTTTCCCTCTCCCAAAATGTCTACCAATTGGCTCCAACAATTTTCTTCTAAAACTGATCCAAACTAGTCAAATATATTGACCCAATAAACCTTCAAGTACTGTTTTCCTCCACTATTTACTTGTTGCTCCTATAATTCTGGTTAGGGCATAATGTGCAACACTTAACCTCCATGCAACTCAGCAACTAGAATCCTATTTTACAACAGTCCACCTTACAGATATTCCTCCTACCTTACAAGGTTGCTATCCATATTGAACATAGCTCATAGAGGCTCCACTTGTTGGCTGTGGGTTGTGCCCTAGCCCAGCTATGGATACAGTATGCAATTATGTATTCAAAATAATAACAATACCCTTCTCTTAAATGCGAACTTCTTACCTTGCAAACACACCAAGAACAACCCCTAACACAGGCCCAAACAACCCTCCAAAAGTTATGCTATCAACTAGAGCACTGCAGCTCAATCATAGAAATTGCACATATTTCCTAGGCTTCTCCACGTTGTCTTGTGCTCCCTTGCTGTGGCTTCTTCTCCACGAAATTTTGGAGATATCCCTTGAGTTTATTTCTTACACTTGTATGCTTAAATGACCTCAATACGCCTTGTATTTATACACATACAATGGCTCAACGTCTCACTTGAAGTGACACATATCAAGTCGGCCTACTTGATAACTAAATTAATCTTTTAACTTAAAAAATTGATATCTCTCTAATGAAATCTTGGATTTGAAGGAATTTCGATGCGTTGGAATCATATTTTCAAGCACTATAATCCTCATCCATAAAATTCTGTGAATCCATCATGGTTTTTCCCCAAACCACGATGGGTGCCAAAACCCCATACTTGGGTTCCAAGACCACAGGATGCCCTTATGGTGCTTTTCCCTCCAAACCCTGAACCCTCGGGCTTGGAGTACCTCCCAAGCTACACAATTCAACACTACCGTTTAGCAAGGGAGGTTCCTCCATGACTCAGAAGTACATCATCATCATCATTTTTCTCAACACTTACCCAGCTCCTATTGCTCACAATTAAAACAATCCCTGAAGCATGAATTATGCCTCTCTCGGAAGTGTCGTTGTCGCTAGAAGCCTTCTACTTCTTTTTCTTCTCTTGCAACACTTTCCAGTCCTTCCATGATTCCTTCTTTCCAGATGTGGAATCACCCTTGCTCCCCATTGACCATGAACTCTTCTTGGGTTATAGTGTCTCCCTCTGAGTCTACAAACTCCCTCTCGAGCTTGACTCCCTGTAAGCCTCTGGAAACTAGACCTTCTCAAAAAATTGTACCTTCTTCTCGGAAACCTGCACTTTCTCCTTTGAAGCCTGCAACTGCACCTACACTTGCTACTGCTTCTCTTGAGCCTTCACTTGTTCTTGCATATTTCCATGATCCTCAGGCTTGGAAGTCAACTTATAAAGACCATGTTCTCTAAGTCCGAGTACAATCCCATTAGACTTAGAGCCTCTGAGCCTAAGTATTGCCTTTCCATCTTGGAACAAGACCTCAAACCCCTTCTTCTCCATCATTAAGATGAAGAGCACATTATAGCTGAGTCCTAGTAAAAACAACACATCCTAGACCCGCATCATACATCCTGTCTCCATCCTGAATGGCACAACACCCTATCCTTAGATCTCCAACTGACTCTTGTCACCCAACACCATGTGCAACTTTGGATCACATCCAGCTAGAGTCTCAAAAACATCTTGTGACATGTTGAAGCCTCGAAAATCACTATGACAACATTGGGGAAAACCACACAATCTAGAACTTAAAGCAACTCCTTTTTCTGTTTGGAATGGTGGTTCTGACTAGTTTAATTAGGTCCAGTTACCTTTTCTCAATATCCAAAATGGCTTAAATTATAACTTTCATCCACCAATGGAGAAGAGACATTAGATCAGCCCTCTTGTTGATCAGGTAAGAAAGTGATCCTTAAGCTGATATGGGACTCAACCAAGCCTCAACTAAATCTTTCATCTTTATGAAGAGGACTTATAGGAATGTAGAATTAAATCTATATGCAAAATTAATCTAAAATGCAAGAAAAATGAACTAAATCCTAATCCTATCTCACTTAGGTAGATATAGATCTAACCCAACCGAGAGAAAGATATTTAAATGATTGAGATTTAAATATGTTTGGGTTATAATGAATATCAAACTAATGAAGTATTTCAATTAACTGACATTATGAATACCAAAACACATTTTATTCTTAGACCTCTTAGCTGAAATAATCAACCAACAACATTTAGGAAGTAGTTCACAAAATGATATTGATTTTTAAATCAATAATTCGAATAATTAAACAATAATATGAGGAAATAGTTCACAACATGTCATTATTTGTTAAATCAATATTAAAAGATAGATTTCTTAGTAAATAGTTACTCAGAAATCAGAATTCAAACCATAAGAGCAGAGATAAATAATTACACATGAATTAGACAAATTACTTATACCGACAAAAGTGCACAAATATGAATAAAATGACACATTCTCGTCATCATAAAATGAAACTAGTATTTAAAACAATAGTATTAGAAATACCAATTTATTGAATCCATTTCTCTGGCTCTGGTCTCCAACAATTCTCTACAACCTTTGAACTTTTGTTGTTACAATAAGAGTTGCAGTAGTGCAAGCTCTGTTTTCCATACATAATTTAGAATGCAAAAGAAAAATCCTCAGATATTATATTTTCTTTCATTTTACCTACAACTCTAAATCCCTATTAAAAAAGTTATTTTATAATTCAGGAATTACAAAGGAGAGAATCCCCTAATACATTCTAAAATATGTTATTTATAGTATTTAGAAAAAAAATTCTCAATAAGAAAGTTTGTTGAGGAATAAATGTACTCCATCAATCTTCATTGGATCAAAATTCTATTCTTCTATTGCTAGAGCATTCTCATTGGTTGAGATCTTGTTCTCTTCACCTCTTCAACTGTTTTTCTGCAAAAACAAATCAAAAATGGAAAAATTAAAATTAAAATGCCAAATCTGGAATTAAAACAAATCCAGTCAAAACTTACTTACATAATTTAAAAAAAAATAAATAATAATAATAATATGAGCTTTCTATTGATTTTTGTGATGATATAATTTGTCAAAGATATTATTGATGAATGGATCTGGACTCAAAAGAAGTTGTGGGCAATAAATAATGCATAAAATTAAACTTCGAAATTAGTTTCATTAAAAATTCGTAGCTTGATCTTCTGCTGAATTTTATACCCCATAAATGATCAAATATGGTAATGAAACGACTTCAGAAATTTTGTCCATGATTTTATATTTCTAATTAGTCGTCTTTAGCCTCATTTGGCCAAGTAAAACAACATTTATGAGCTTCCAAAGTTTGTATATTAAAATTTTCCAGAATTCTAGAAATTCTTTTGCTTGGACTAAAAGGTTAGAAATTTTTAATTAAAATCTATATCTTAAAATTAGTCTATAGTTATTAATTAATTACATCCTACATTATTAAACTTTATAAAATTATTATTACAAAACTTAATTAAAAAAGTATATGATTTAAAAAAATCAATTAAAATATAATTAATTATATATATATATATATATATATATTATATTATATATATATATATAATATATATATATATCAAACCAAATGGAATCAACCATAAATGAAGCCAAACTCAAATTTAATATCGTTAAAAAACAAACTCACATTCATATACTATGTTAACGTATATGCCATGGAGGGATAAGGTAAGCATGGAGGGAGGCAAGAGTTACTGGAGTTGAGGGTGAGCGAGGTGGAGGAATAAGGAGTGAGGTGAGTGGAGGGTGAGGTGAGGATGAGGTCATGGTGTCGGGAGGTATAATGATTGAGCGAAAAAATTTATATTAAAAACTTTTAACTTCTCACATATTTTAAAATTGCAATCACAATTTTTTGTTAAATGAGAAGCTTATGACATTTGTTTTTTGCGATATGTGATATATCACAATCGCAATATCACATCGCAAATGCCATTTTGGCGATTTTAAATTTCAAGATTTTGGAAGGGAGGATTTGATGAGAAGCGGCGCCCATGTGAATTAATGATCCTACAAAGTGGACTTCAGCGATTTTGCAATTTTGGGGTTTTGGGTTTAGCAATTTGTTTTAAAATAACAAATTGGAGTAAATTACCGAAATACCGAAATGTGTTTTCATCCATTGTACAATTTAGTTGGGTCATTTTGTAGAATCGTTAGTGAAAAATGAATGAATTAGTAAATATTAACTAATAGTTAATATTCACAATAAATGACTATTTTAATTGAAAAAAGAAAATATCATACATTTATTAACATTTTTTAGTCTAGGTGAAAAAATGATCAAACTTCAAAGGAGTGCTATTTACAAATCGGTTCACCAAATGAGTTGAAACATGTATCGATGGAAAGCTTGTGAAAAGTTGGATTCAATGAAACAATCAAAATTGATGGAAAGCTTGTGAAAAGTCGGATTCAATGAAACAATCAAAATTAAAATCTGACGAAAAAATGATAAAATTGTAAGAAAATTAATTTAAATGAAAATCATAAAAGATGCTTAGCTAAAAATAGATGGAAAGGGTCCCCATTATTTAAAATACTGGGGGGTGTTTGGTTTTCCTTACAACAATGGCGACACACTGGGAAGAACTAGTTATCTCTGGTTAAAGATAATGAACTTTAATTTACCCAAAGGTTAAAAATAATGGAAATAAAAAATCATCTAAAAGAAAAACATTTCCATAAGTCCCACATAAATAGATTAAAAAATATGAGTTTGTAAAGATAAGTACTTAAAACATAGTCAAGTAAAATTCACGAATCGAAATTTAGGAAGATTTGTCTTAAAACTACCTCATATAATAATAGAAAAGGTAGAGATTGGAGTTTGTAATAAAACATATATCCATTTTATACTTGTCTTTGACATCGCTTCACTACCAATGAACCTAAACAATAACTCGACGAAGTTGTCTTTTATGCCATATAAGCCTAGTCCCGCTTCCAACGAGCGTCCATAGCCCCAACGGGTTTACTTGTATTCCCTATGCTTCCCCTTTAATCACTCTTTTGATAAGTGCATTTTGAAAGATTTTAGTTTATGATGTATTTGAGTGAAAGAGGTGGGATGGTAACATATATTTATGTTTAATGGACATAATACTTTCATAATGTTTACTCCAAATTCTTTTCGTAGAACTATTAATCAAAGGTTTTTATGTGGAGGGGTGAGAATGATTCATTGTATTGAACTCGAATCAGTTCTTTCCTTGAAAAAAAACTACATCACTTAGTAAGGATGTGTGTTCGTCCATGAAAAATATTTAAAGAAAGAGGGCTTGATGGTTCCATAAAGATATGCCTTTAATGATAAATGAAATTCACTAAAATAGATGGAGTTAAGATATTTCCCATGTATGCTAATCATTGTTGGGTGAGGAAAAAACCTTTCACATAAATCATGGAAGAGTCACCAAAATCAAAATGAAAAGAATTCTTAAACTAAAGTAAGAAAATAAATTAGAAAACAAAAATAAAATTGAAAAAAGCAAAAACTGAAAGAAAAATCTAAATTTAAAAGATAAACCCCAACAAGACTACTTATACAAATATATTAACAAAAAGAAAATAAGCATATATACGTTTTGTCTAATGTTGGGATTTAAATTTTTTTATCTTGTAGAGTTATAAGAAATGAGGCTCTTAAAATGGAGAGGGTGAAATATAAGTGATGATGAATAATATGCTAAATGAAAAGTCTCTGTCTACTGCAAACTTTCTTGTTTCGAAGCAAAAACTGCAAAAAGAATCTTAACCATTTTCTAATCAAAGTAATGTTTAAGAAAATAGACTAGAGGTTCAAAAACTCCCCAGTTTGGCTGATATGATGAGGATCATTATAGCTTCTTTCAAGAACCTAAAAGAAAACTAAACAAAAGAGAATGAACATCAAAACTGATCTGTTAGAGGTCCAAAAGGTTGATGAATACTTATAAAAACATAGATCAGGTTCTGCAAAAATAAAAATAAAAATGAAACTAAAAACAAAAGTAAAGTAATGAAAATGGGCACATGAAACTTACCATTAGAGAATTGCATTTAATCTTACCTGAAAGATATCATTTTATCTAACCAAAGATAACTTCTTTCTTTAATTAGAATTAAAAGCATGAAGAAAATTTATTGACCCAAAATCATCATTTATGTTTAGGGAATCAAAAATAAACCAAATCTATCATAAATAAGAATGAAGATATGCTTTTTAATGAATCACAATGATAAATGTTCTTATAATATTATAAGTTTTATATCAAGACCAAATCCAAGACAATGTAAAACAAAAGTATATATGGAGAGGTCTTGAATTTTTCATATTAAATATAAAGTGATATATTAAAACCCAAATATAAGAGAAATGGAAAATGGTTTAGCCATGTTCCAAATTCCTTATGAATTTCTAAATTACCACAATGGTCGCCCAAAAGTGTTCTGAATTCTTTTATATAAGACAATGCCTCATCAGATGTTAAGCATCGCAAGCTTTTCTGCCATGCATAATTTTCAAACTACAAGATTCATCTTTATCGATGTGCGATTGAATATAAAAGTTAAGAGATAAAGGCAGAGAGGGATATACTGGAGTTCATCACATCAGAGGATGTCAAGACAAGGCGTGATTTGAGTTTTGCGATGTGATAGAAACAACAGGATCACGATATGATCATATGCAATGGGAAATTGTGATGGAGCGATTGGGATATTGGTGAATAGCCATATTGCAATTCAGAGTTGTTATGAGAAGGAAACACCGATACAATTTTTGCGATATCGGGAATGCAATAGATGCCACGGCTCATTAGTGGGACCGACTTTGGGTTTTATAAGATATCAGTGATCGATAGAGTTTAATACAAGATGTAACCTCCTTGATACGCCGATGTGCGATGAAGTATAAACCTGATAGTTTTATGATACGTATCTAACTTCATATCAAATCTGAGACATCAAAACTTTTAAACATATGCCCCTACCAAAATTGTGATTTATGAACGGACGTGATATCTTTCAGAATTGGATTTAAATGTCATATCGAGTTCGGGGTTGTGTGAACATCACAATATTCACGAAGTCATTTTATCAAAGAATGAGTGAAAATGAATATATGAGGTCTTGCATCGGTGGTTTATTATTGGGAAATGTTAAGATCTGCTTCCGATCAAATGTTTGTGATACAGAGGTTTTGCGATTTTAATGATGTGATATCAGGTAGAAGGTTTACCAAAGATGGAGCAGATGGGAATATCGGGGGATCAAAGATATTTGGAGTTTGCTCATTTTAGAACCTCTGATATTTGAATTGCGATATGAGACGTGTCATATGTGAGGCCAATAACTTAAAAAGAATTTAGTTAAAAAGAAAGTGACCAACTTAACTTTTCCTTTTAACAAAGCTCTTTTTAATAATTTAATTAACTATCAGGAGTATTCAATTGGAGGAAAATGTTATCAAAACTTTCTTATGAGGAGAGTTGTGATTTGTAATGAGCCGATATGAACCTTCTAGTGATATATTAAAATTTTGTTAGAGTTTCAATTAGTATAAGCAAAATTAGAAGAGTGCTCAAATTCATATGAAACAATAAGTACTTCCCTAAACATGAAATAGATTTAAAAAGTCTAGCTTCTTGCTTATCTTCATTCTCCATAATCAGGTCGATGAAGATATGTAAAAGAAACAAAACAAAAATAAGAAATAACCTTTGAAAAGTAAAACTAACAATAGATTATGATTAACCTGTAAACACATACCTAGAAGAAAATTGACAGTAAATTTTACCTCATGAATCTTCAATTTCTCCCATGTTTAGTATCATCTACTTATTTGATCTAAAAATGCTAAGTAATGAGTTTTCATATTGCATCCACCTCAAATTTACATCAGAAGAGAAGAGTGGTAAAAATGAGCTCTTCAAAATTACCTGTAAATAAAAAATTATCAAGCTATGGAAAATACTTGAAATTTCTTCATATGTATGATTTAAGAGCTTAAAATATTTTGAGTTGCTTTCCGAAAATGAAAGGTGATGCCGAGAAGAAGTCAGATTCATTACTTGATTTATTGAAAATCTGAAATAACGAGGTAAGTGTAAACAGAAAAGAAAGCTAATGTAAATTAATCTATCTCTATTTCTAACTTAATGAAGGAAACATGACTAGGTATAGTCTTCCAATGTAACCATCCAAGCATTTTAATTCCTACATGTATGTACACGTCAAACATTAGTAACAAAAATACAAATAAAATTAAACTAAGAAAACTAAATCTAAATAAGGAATGTACAATTATTTCTAATATATTATTTACAATTTAATTCTCTTGAAATGTCATTTCGAGTTGAATTTGAATTGGATCATAGAAATATGGATGAATTTCTATTGATCATTGGAAGAGGTTCAAAATAGGGGATAATAGGCCAAATTGTCGAAATGAGCTTTTAGATACAATGGTCCGCATAAATTTGTTAGTGTTATGTGCTTGTGTTAAATTATTAATAATCTTCCGTGTTGGAAAATTCTCCAAACATTTCTCAAATGGGTCAATGAAAAATGGATGAAAATATGTTAGATACAATGGAAGATTATTAACTGAATTAGATTGTTGGTCATATTTTGAAAATACACTCTCTTGTTGACATGGCCTTTGAGAAGATAGATGTAATCGATAAGAAATGAACATTAATTGAAATTGGAAGATTAATAGTTCTTGATGTTCATGATTATGATGTGAAACTTCATTTTCCCATTCAGGAAACACATCAATTGAGTGTTTAATACTAAGTATCTAAAAAATGAAAATTAAAAATAGAAAACAAATCTAAATTTAAGCAAAATGAGTGAAGGACAAATAACAAAATCAAATCATAGTTTACACTAGTGTTACAATTATTGTTACAACACAATTGGGAACGATTTAAAACAATTTCCTCTTCACAAGAATTGGTCTAATTAAAAATGGAATTTGAATGATTGTTGATACCAACTTGTGAATTAGAAAGAGATTTATGACTATGAATAGGAATGAGAGCTTGATCGTTAGATAAATCATGAATTCGAATGGTTTCTCGAATGTTGAAATCATGAGTATGATTAATTGTTTGAAACTTAGAATTATTTGAAACAATTTCTAAATTAGAGTGTTATTCATTTTCACATGTGATCCTAACTTGATTATGAGGATTCTCACAAGAAGAAGATAAATAATCCTCAATATCAGAGTAATTATCATAACTGACTTCAGGACATCCATTAGAATTCCCTTCGATCTCTTCTAATGTATCAAAACAAGAAGGAATATAAAGTACATGTTCATTAATATCAGAAGAATGATCAATAAGCAATTCTCTATCTTGATAAAAACTAATTGGCAATTCATTAAGATCAACCTCTCTATTTTCTAAAATATCATTAATATTAAGAGGGGATAAATCGTCATCAGCAAAAATATCAGGATAAAAGGAAAAATGAGAATCAAAAGAAATGGATTTTGTTGAGATTTGCAACAAGAAATGCTAAAAATAGCACTGCTATAAATAGCAGTTGAGCCATTGGAGGTCTTAGCAACAATGGTTGAAAAGTGAAATTGTTAAAAACAACTTTTCTAAAAATAGCATTTCGGGATCTCTTCTTATTTTAGTCAGTCCCTGGACTAAACATAGGAAGTAAAATTCGAATTTGATATCAACAGCAATTTGGAAATTAATTAATTAATTCATCTTGAGTTAATTAGTTAAGGAAAATCAAACTTAAAGTCTATGTGAGGACATGCAACAGTTTCTCCTTTGGTTGAGGAATTTAACCTTCAGATAAAGAGATAAGGATGAGTTGTAGTATTGAGTTGTAATTAGTTGACTTAGTTTAACTTAGTCAAGTCTAGTTAGATTAATTTAACAGTCTGTTAAATTAATGATAGTTCAATTAGTTAATGCTTGCATGCATGTAACTACTATAATTCAAATAACTGAAGATTCACTCATGGATAACTCATGCATGTCAGTTCAATCAGAGACCTAGTTGAGATCAGATGGCGGGACAGTGTACTATCAGTTTCTAGGATATTCCTTGGTGAATATTCCTTGCATGCAGAAGGAATTTTATTCCTTATGGATTGCGCAGTTGGACCTGAGATTACAGTGAGTGTGATGAGGCCAATTCACACATGTGATATCATTGGACCCCAATCAAAACTGCGCAAGGAAATAGGGGGCTTGGAGAGCTTAAGGAAAATATATTTTATGTCTATTGAGTCTGTGAGCAATATTGTTTGAGTGCAAAGAGATTAGGATAGCTTGAGAGCTAATTCTTTTTGTAACTTGAACAAGATTTCCACTTGTATGATAATACAGACTTGAGGTTTTAGGCTGGTGCTTTCCCAAGTGATGTATCTTCTGTGTTATGGTTGATTACTTCTCATTCCCATTTATATCTATTCATGCTTGATGACGCTCATATCTATTTAAGCTTCCGCAAAGTTTATGGTAGAACTAGATCAAGTATTATGCTTTAGGGCATTGCATATATCAACTTGATCTACAAGTGAAAATTCTACATGGTATTGGAGAAAAAGTGATCAAGTTAGAACAGTATACAAGCAGGAGAAGTACGAAGTTCGGTTTCTAAATATTGAATTGAGTTCTTATCACATCTATTTCACTGATGGCATTCAATGGATTAAGACTCGAATATGCCCTTGATGGTAGTTCAAATTACATAGCCTGGAAGGATCACATGGAGGCAGTATTGGAAGATAATGGTCTCAAGGACTTCATTGATCAAGAAGTCCAAAAGTTGACCGATGCTACTCAACTGGTAGAATGGAAAAAGTGTGTGGCTAGAGCAAGGAGAATCCTTCTGAAGGGAGTTCAAGATCACATTGTCTCGAGCCTCCATGGGAAGGAGACTCCCCTTTTGATGTGGAAAACATTGAAAGATTTTTATCATAATAGAAGCGATCAGAGGAAACTAGCGATGAAGGACAAACTTCGCAAGATCAAGTGTGAAAAGGGCGACACAATCTCTACATTCCTGAACAAGCTCACCACCTGCAGGGATGAGCTTGCAACTGTAGGGGTCGTGACTGCTGATGATGACATGGTGAATCTAGCACTCCTCGTTCTTCCTAAGAGCTGGTATAGCTACCAGGACTCGGTTAATAGAAGAGAGAAACTGCCAGATTAGGAACGACTTTGGTCGGACCTAATGCAAGAGGAGATAAGGCGGAGCACCAGGGATGGATCTTCATCAAAACAAGATGATGAAGAAAATATAGCTTTAGCGAGTAAAGGTAAGAAAGGGAGAGGGAAGGTGTCCCAATCCAAATCTTCTCATGGTGGGGAAGAAGGTTGACAAGTCAAAGGTCTGATGCTTTCATTGTCATGAAGATGGCCATTATGCTATGCATTGCCCATAAAAGAAATCCAAGAAGGGTTCCTCAAAGGGATCTGATGGTGATGCACTAACTTCACAATTTGAGTTGGATTTCTTGCTTATCGCATGCATGGTTTCATCCATGGTGGGATGTGTTTGGTACCTAGACAACGGAGCTTCTTTCCACATGTCGGGTGACAAGAATATTTTCAGTACATTAGAGGAGAAGGATCTCCAGCTGCGGATTGAGATGGGCGATGATGGAAATACTGTGTCTCCAGTGAAGGTACAATTATGTTTCAAAGGGAGCATGGTGCTCCTCTCATCCTATCTGTTGTTAAATATATACCAGGTTTGAAAAATAATCGTGTTTCTGTTGCTATGCTAGAAGATAAAGGCTATGATGTACTCTTTAGTAAAGGAAAAGTGTCCCTGAGGCATATCATCATTGGATAGACCAAGCGAATAGGGATTCAAGTAAATAATCTCTACAAGCTGGAGGTAGATGACTGTGCTACATTGAGTTCCAAATCAGAGGTGGTGCAAAGCCAAGATGTTGGCGAGCTATGGCATAGGAAACTGCCACTTGCATCACGGGGCCTTGAAGATCATGCATCAAATTTCTACCGGCTTACCCAAGGGAAAACTGGAGCAAACAGACACATGCAAAGGATGCACCCTGGGCAAGTATGTGAAAGCTTCCTTTAAGGATCAAGATAGTAGAGCTGGAGAAATACTGGAGTGAGTTCACTCAGATGTATGTGGACCATTCTCTATAGCCTCCACCACTAAACAAAGGTACTATGTTATTTTCATTGATGATTTTTCTTGTAGATGTTGGATCTACTTTATGCAGAAGAAGGATCAGACGTTCTTGAGGTTTTGTGAGTTTAAAGCCTCGATAGAGAAAGAATCTAGGAAGAAAGTAAAAGCCTTGCATAGCGACAATGGTGGAGAGAATATCTCCCAGTAGTTTAAAGACTTTTGTGCAGCAGAAGGAATTAAAAGGGAACTAACGACACCCCATAACCCACAACAGAATGGGGTGGCCAAAAGGAAGAATAGATCTATTGTGGGAGCAGCTTCAGCGATGTTGCATGACCAAGGCCTATCACTTCATGTGTGAGCTGAGGCATGCAATATAGCAGTGTACATTTAGAACAGAAGCCCTCATCGTATCTTGGGGATGAAGACACCTATGGAGGCTTTTTCGGGGAAGCGACCAGATGTGAGTCACTTCCACATCTTTGGATCACCATTTTTCTGTCATGTGACCAAAGATACTTGGAAGAAGCTAGACCCAACAACTGAGTTGGGGATACTTGTGGGGTACATAGATACACCCCACAACTATCTTGTTTCTGCCTGCCAGTAAGAGGACTGTAGTGTGCAGGGATCTGAAGTTCGAAGAGTAGAAAGCCATGTGAGTGTCACTTGAAAGGGAGCTCAAGTTGCATGGTGATGAGGAACTTTTAGTTCCAAAGGAGGAGGAGCCTCTTGATGATGTGGATCAACCACATGCAGAGGATCCAGTAGTGGAGACCACCACTCCAGGAGAGTCTTCCAGAGACAGGCGGAAATGCTAGTGAGAATCTGACAGATTAATGGAGGATGCGAGAGAGAATGTGGAGTACCCATCCTCTCATCGCAGAGAGAGGAGATCTCTCGAGAGATACACTAGCTACATGGTCCTGGTTGGGGAGTGTGTAGCAATCGAACCTTCTTGTTTTTAGGAGGCAGTGCAGCAACCAGTCTGGTTTGATGCAATGGTAGAAGAGTATGATTCTATCATCCGGAACAGTGTGTGGGATGTTGTCCCTAGACTTGGGGACAACTTAGTGGCTAGTTCTTGATGGCTTTACAAGGTAAAGCAGGTAGTTGATGGCAGTGTTGAGAAACAAAAGGCAAGGTTTGTTGCCCAAGGTTTCTCACAGGTTGAGGGGATCGACTATGATGAGACCTTTGCTCCCGTAGCAAGGTACTCATCTATCAGATCGATGCTAGCTTTATCAGCTCAAATGGGTTGGAAGATCCATCAAATGGATGTGAAGATGACGTTCCTCAATGGGAAGATTTAGGAAGAGGTATACATTGAGCAACCCAAAGGATTTGAGACCTTCAATCATGAGTCACATGTCTGCCAACTCAAGCGAGCATTGTATGGGCTGAAGCAAGCACCCTGTGCTTGGTATACCCAGATCGACAACTATTTCACTAGGTTGGGCTTCACCAAGAGTGAAGCAAATGTGAACCTATACCACATCATGGTAGATGGTAAGCCCTTGATTATTGTACTTTATGTCAATGATCTAATTTTGATAGTGATGAGTAGCTAATATAGTCTTACAAGGAGGACCTTGCAAGAGAGTTTGATATGAAGGACATGGGCCTCATGCACTACTTTCTAGGCATGGAAGTGTGGTAGAAATATGGGGAAGTATTTGCGTCTCAAGGCAAGTATGCCAATGAGATACTCAGGCGCTTT
Organism: Pinus taeda; assembly: GCA_000404065.3. Lineage (NCBI taxonomy): Eukaryota > Viridiplantae > Streptophyta > Pinopsida > Pinales > Pinaceae > Pinus > Pinus taeda. Next base: position 13,413 of record APFE030716351.1, on the reverse strand, counting down.
CACATGGAGAAGTGCAAACCCATGCAAACTCTAGCTAGGAACTAGAGGAAGAAGGATGCTACTTCAAGTGAGGTAGTAGCTGCTACTGTTTATCGGCAGCTGGTGGGTTCACTCATGTATTTGGTGAACATATGACCCAACTTATGCTTTGTGGTGAACCAACTAAGTCAAGCTATGGTTCAACCTACCAAGCTGTTTTGGAAGGCAGCGAAGCATGTGCTGAGATATCTCAGAGGCACTACACAGTACAGATTATGGTAAAAATGGGCAGAGGGAGTGAAGCTGGAAGGCTTCACGGATGCGGATTGGGCTGGTAGTCCATTAGACCGGAAGAGCACTTCTTGAGGAATCTTCAACCTTGGTTCAGCTGCAGTTTCTTGGTATAGCAGGAAATAGAGATCAATTGCACTTTGCTTAGCAGAGGCTGAATACATGGCTGCGAGTCAGGAAGCATGTGAGGCCATTTGGATGTGGAAGATTCTAGTGGGATTGTTTGGTCAGATGATGGATCCTACAGTGATATAGTGTGATAATCAGAGTTGCAGAAAACTCTCTGAGAATCCAGTGTTTCATGATAGGTCCAAGCATATAGATATCCATTACCATCATCTACGGGACTGCGTGGTCAAGAGGATCATGATGTTGCAATATGTTTCAACGGAGAAGAAGGATGCAGATATTTTTATAAAGGCATTGTCAAAATGCAAGTTCGAGTTCCACAGAGACAGGATTGGGGTTGCTGATAATCCCTTTCTCGTTGAGAGGGAGTGTTGAGATTTGCAACAAGAAATGCTAAAAATAGCACTGCTATAATTAGTCGGGCTATAAATAGCAGTTCAATCATTGGAGGTCTTAGCAACAATGGGTGAAAAGTGAAAGTGCTAAAAATAGCTTTTCTAAAACTAGCATTTCAGGATCCCTTCTTATTTTAGTCAGTCCCTGGACTAAACATAGGAATTAAAATTTGAATTTGATATCAAGAGTAGTTTGGAAATTAATTAATTAATTCATCTTAAGTTAATTCGTTAAGGAAAATCAAACTTGAAGTCTATGTGAGGACATGCAATAGTTTCTCCTTCGATTGAGGAATTTAACCTTCAAATAAAGAGATAAGGATGAGTTGTAATATTGAGTTGTGATTAGTTGACTTAGTTTAACCTAGTCAAGTCCAGTTAGATTAATTTAACAGTTTGTTAAATTAATGAGAGTTCAATTAGTTAATGCTTGCATGCATGTAACTACTATAATTCAGATAACTGAAGATTCACTCATGGATAACTCATGCATGTCAGTTCAGTCAGAGACCCAGTTGAGATCAGATGGTGGGATAGTGTACTATCAGTTGCTAGGATATTCCTTGCATGCAGAATGAATATTATTCCTTATGGATTGCGTAGTTGGACCTGAGGTTACAGTGAGTGTGATGAGGCCAATCCACACATGCGATATCATTGGACCCCAATCAAAATTGTGCAAGGAAATATGAGGCTTGGAGGGCTTGAGGAAGATATATTCTATATCTATTAAGTCTGTGAGCAGTATTGTTTGAGTGCAGAGAGATCATGATAGCTTGAGAGCTAATTCCTTTTGTAACTTGAACAAGATTTTTACTTGTATGATAATACAGAGTTGGGGTTTTAGGCTGGTGCTTTCCCAAGTGATATATCTTATGTGTTATGGTTGATTAATTCTCATTCTCAGTTATATCTGTTCATGCTTGATGATGCTCATATATGTTTAAGCTTCCACAAAGTTTATGGTATAGGTAGATCAAGTATTATGCTTTAGGACATTGCATATATCAGGTTGGGCTACAGGTGAAAATTCTACAGATTTAAAAGTGTCTCTATTTAAGAACTCTTGTGAATTCTGCTCATTGTAAATTTCATATTTGAGATCATTCATTTGTGTACTTGTGCTTTCTTGAAGAATGTTGCTTTTCTGTTCTGAATTTGGCATTTTCTCATTATAAAAAATTCAAAAATTTGTACAACAGGTTGCGTGTTATTGGAAACTTCAATTTCTGCTTGTACTTGTTGATTTATGTTCTAATTTTCTGAATCTACCGCATACTGATTTTCAAATTTCAAAGCAGTGTTTTCTTCAAGATTGTTGCTAATATCTTCTTACATTTGAATAGTAAAATTCTCCAAGCTTTGTGATTAAGATTCACAGACATGTGAAGGTGCATCCCGATCATTATTAAAATTGTAGAAAGTGTGCATTAGATGAAGAAATTGATCGTACATAATAGATGCCACTTCATAATCATTTGTTTGCACCTCCATATTGGAATTCTCAATTATGTTAATGAAATTGGAAGGAGATTGAGAAAATATTGAAATACTTTCACATGGATTATGAATGGGAGGAAGAGAGAAAATAATTCAAAGCAATCTAATAATTCCTCTTTTGAAGGCTTTTGTTTAGTTGTAAAACACAAGAAATTTAAATGAAATCGAATGGTAAAATCAATCAAAGACTCATTTTCAAACCTTGGTAAATCTTCGATTTCATCACATAGCAATCAAATTTAAAAGAACATTGTAACTAATTCATCACAAATGTGAATTGAGACAACCGGAAGCGATCGACACTAGCTTCTGGCTTTTGCCAAGAATGTAAGAGTAAAAATCCTGCATAAAATACCTTCATCAATTCCTTGAAAAATAGAATTTGAAATTTTTTTAATGAATTGTAAAGAATGATTAAATGAAAAATAATTCCTCTTACCATTAAACTTTACCTGAGACAAGAGTCTTACCACTTCAGGTGGATTATTGGAAGATGCACATTCAGAAATACAACTTCAAATTGAACGTTTAGGATGAGTCATTCTGATAAAATAAAATGTTACAATTCAAAGACTCCAATAGATAACAAGTTTCAGGCCCTCCTTCTAGCGCCAAAATGTTGAAGCCTTGAAAATCAATATGACAACATGGATGAAAACCATCTGGTCCAGACCTTAAAGAAACTATTTTTCCATTTGGAATGGTGGTTCTGACTGGTTTAACTAAGTCCAGTTACCTTTTCTTAATCTCCAAAATGGATTAAGTAATGATTTTCATCCACCAATGGAGAAGAGCCACGCGATCAACCCTCTTGTTGATCAAGCAAGAAAGTGATCCTTCAGCTAATCTGGGACTCAACGAAGCCACAACTAAAGCTTTCCTCTTTATGAAGAGGACTTCTATGAATGTAGAATTAAATCTGTATGCAAAATTATTCTAAAATGCAAGAAAAGGGAACTAAATCCTAATCATATCTCAGTTAGGCAAATATAGATCTAACCCAATCGAGAGAAAGATATTTAAATGATGGGATTTAAATATGTCTGGCTTATATTGAAAATCAATCCAATGAAGTAGTTCAATTAACTGACATTATGAATACCAAAACAAATTCTATTTAGAGACTTCTTAACTGAAATAATCAACCAACAACATTTAGAAAGTAGTTCACAAAATGATATTGATTGTTGAATCAGTAATTCGAATAATTAAACAATAATATGAGGAAATAGTTCACAACATATCATTATTTGTTAAATCGATATTAAAAGACATATTTCTAAGTAAATAGCTACTCAGAAATCAGAATTATACCCATAAGAGCAGAGATAAATAATTACATATGAATGAAACAAATTACTCATACCGATAAAAGTGCACAAATCTGAATAAAATGACACATTTCTGTCATCACAAAATGAAACTAGTATTTAAAACAATAATATTAGAAATACCAATTTATTGATTCCATTTTCTAGCTCTAGTCTCCAACAGTCCTCTACATTTTTTGAACTTCTGTTGTTACAACAAGAGTTGCAGTAGTGGAAGCTCTATTTTCCATACATAAATCATAATGCAAAAGAAAAATCCTCAACAATCCCTAGATATGAGTTTTTCTCTCCTCTTACTTTCAACTCTAAATCCCTATTACAAAAGTGCTTTTAGAATTCCAGAATTGCAAAGGAGAGAAGCCCCTAATACATTCTAAAATCTATTATTTATAGTATTCACAAAAAGAATTCTCAACAATAAATTTTGTTGGAGAAGAAAACCACTCCATCAATTTTCATTGGCTCATAATTCCCTTCTACTATTGTTGGAGCATTCTCATTGATTGAGATATTTTTCTCCTCATCTCTCCAACTATTTTCCTGCAAAAACAAATTGAAACTAAATTAAAATGGAAAAAATAAAAATAAAATGCAAAATCTAGAATTTAAAAAAATCCACTCAAAACTTAATTACATAATTAAAATAAAAGAAATATGAGCTTTCTATTGATGTCTATGATCATCTAATTGGTCAACGAGATCATTGACGAATGAATTTGCACTCCAAAGAAGTTGTGGGCAATAAATAATGCAGAAAAATAAACTCATATTTTAGTTTCATTAAAAATTCAGTTTGATCTTTTGCAGGATTTTAGACCCAATAAATGATCAAATTTGGTAATGAAACGACTTCAAAAATGTTCTCCATAATTTTATATTTCTAATGAGTCATCATGGGCCTCATTTGGCCAAGTAAAACACCATTTATGAGCTTCCAAAGTTCGTATATTAAAATTGTTAGAATTCTGGAAAGTTTGTTGCTTGGACTAAAAGTCAGAATTTTTAATTAAAATCTAATTCTAAGTTAGAATACAGTTATTAATTAATTTAATGCTAATTAATTACATCTACATTATTAAACTTTATAAATTAATTAACAAAACTTAATTAAAAGAAAATATGATTTTAAAAAACAATTAAAATATTACTATAATATATTAATATTACAATTAAATTGTAATAAAATTATAATATAAATATAATAGATATATATTATAATATAATATAATATCAAACGATTGGAATCAACCATAAACCAAAACAAACTCAAATTAAAATATTTAAAAAACGAACTCACATTCATATTGTTAGAGTCGGTCTGGTCAGTCCTCCGTCAGAGATCAAAACTCTTTATGCATTTCATGTTTAGGTGTCCCACTCCATTCACCCAGCTGCATTTTGCTAGGGGCATGCCATAATCTAGCGGAGAAATTCATGTTAGTCATTCCCCCTCATGTCTGGCTCCTGCTGGCTCAGGTCTTTTGTCAATAATCATCAAAGTCCATGATAGCCAAGGTTTGGTCCTTTAAAGGACAAAAGTCATTTTCAATGTCTAGGTCTAGGAATTCATCAATTTGTTCTTTGAACATGTCCAGTAAAGCCATGGAGGCCAGAGTGAGGCCCTTACATAGTTATGATTCATAGAGCTTCATCATCATGTGGATATGCTTCGACTCTTCTTCAAAACTCTGTTTTGAAGAAAAGTCAAACAGTGTCATTTATGACAAAATTTTCAAAAAATTTGCCAGTTCATTTCTTCAGATGTAGTCATGGCTTCCATGGCCAAATGTCCTGTCATGCAATCCCTACAAATAGTGCTGAAAATTTCATCATTTGAGCTAAAATTTCAAAGGGAAAGTGAAAATCAATGTGTTTTAAAGTCAGTGAAAAAGTGTCAAAACACAACATTAGAAAAATGGGTTTTCAAGGAAGCAAAAATTAAACCCATCTCTTCCAAGGCTATATATACAAGTTTTCATCAAAACCAAAGGCATTGTGCTAATCCAAGCCTTGGAGAAACGTTGCAAAGGGTGTGAGTGTGCATCGTGAGTGTTTGAGTGAGTTGGAGGCGGTTTTAGAGGGCGCGGCGCAGATACTCAAGGGCGCGACACACACAGAGGGCACGACGCACACAGAGCCTGCCCGCAGTTCAAATCTTCCACAGGCACGGCGCATACCCAGGGCGCGGCGCACTGGGCTTTGCACGTGGCGCACACAGACCAAGGGCCGAAACAAGTGCCCAATCACTTCAAAATTTTTGTGAAGCCCATCAAATTGAAAGGTAGGCTTTATAACATCACTTGCTCATCAAATTTTATTAATGATATGGTGTTTATAGAGATGTTTGAATGCAACCAAATTCAATGAAATCAACCATAAGAAATCACCAAAAAACCATGATGGCTAGGGTTGCTAAAGTGTGTTGTAATGCCAAGGTTCCATTCCACTCATCATTTCTCCCTCACCTACCATTTTTCCCATCCTCCCTTTCTCATTTTTCCTAAAATCCCTGCCCTAAACTACTACCAAACCCTCTCCCCTATCCCTCCATTGTTTGGTCAATATGACACCCCAAACCCTACCCTATCAAAATAACCAAACTCCTCCCACATCCCTAAACAAATTTCTCCCTATAACCCCTATTCCCATTACATTACTCCCTTCCTACTACTCCCTGTTTCATTGTTCCCCTTGGTAACAGATATTACAAAGGCACCCAGCCTCACACTATCATCAAAGGGCAGCCTAATCACAGTCCACACTGCAGTCATGACATCACAGCATTCGTCAGAGTATGAGATGGAGACACAAAGTGACTCATCCTCAAAAGAGCAGGCTCCCAGGAGGTATCACAAGAGTGGCAAACATGTCAGGGATGAGCCCACTACTCTCACTGAATTACAAGCATGCCCTCTTGCCATGTCATGTTTCTAGCACCTAGCATGTTTTGAATTTTGTCAAAGGGTGGCAAATGTTAGAGTTCATCATGAGTTGGTCCGTCTATTTGTGCTTCATCTACATGGAGGTCAGTCTATCTTGGCCGTGGTCACTTTCACATTGACACCCGAAGCTATATCAGTGGCAGCAGGTACACCAAATGTTGGAGAACAATGGCATAAGAAGAAGAAGGTGGATAGGCAACACTATGAGCCTTACATCAAGGCCAGATTCTTGATTCAACTCACAAGAGTCTTTCCCTTCAGATACTTGAAAGATGAGTATGCTCTACTCATGAGATTGATCATGAAATACTTCAGCTGTGAGGGGAGGTTCTCTCGACTATATGCCTATCACATCCGATTGCTCATGCACTTTACTAGGGTGAGGATGATGAACCTCCCATTTTTCATATGCAGGAACATAGAGAGGATGAACACCTTCATGCTGCATAAGACCACTCAGCAGCAGCTTAACAGTGTGTACCACATTGCTCTTATCCGGCTTTTGGTAGATCATCAATTGGGATTGCAGGGCATTGCTTGGGAGGACTTCATCTCCCGTGACTTCTTCAGCACATAACAGGTACTATCAGAGCCAGAGCAAGAGATGGGTGGTCCTTCTCATTAGCATGAGCACCATGAGACCACTACCATGCCAGTTTTTGTTACATATCAGAGAGGCAGTAGGCACTTGTTTGCAGCAGCAAAGCGAGTGTTATCTCCACCCAGGGTGGAAGGGGCCTCACATCCTGCATCAACAACACAGGTACTAGACAAGGGCAAGAAACCCGTGCATGATGAGGGGCCATCAGGTGTACAGGAGACCATGTCTTCCTCATTCAGGATGATGAGGCAGAGGCGGAGAATGCCCGACTTAGGATGACCATTCAAGAGCAGGACACGGAGATCTAAGACTTGATACTCAATGTGGAGAGGGCTAGATGGATCATCAAGTATCTGGAGTAGAGGAACAAGCAACTTGAGGACCAGCAGGAAATCATGGAGCTGCAAAGCATCCGTGAGAATCGACAAGCTGCCCAGCAAAGGAGGACCGAGCTCACTACCTTGGAGCAAGAGATCAACAACGACCGTGAGTCCTGGTTAGAGACGATCAATATACACCTAGAGAGACTAGTAGAGAAGGCTAACAGAGACAAAACCATACTGAGGAGGATGGCTTGTCATTACAGGGCATGGAACATGAGTGCAAAGGCCCGGATAAGGAGCTTGAATGCCAAATTGAGCAGAGCAACAAAAGAGGAAAAAGAGCAATATTGGCTTCAAATCTTGGCTGAAGCTTCTGTGGCCTTGCATAGTGCCTATTAGAGAACCTCTAGCCCAAATTTCAAGAAATTTGGCACAATTTTGGTCACATGGAATTTTTTTGGCACAAACACATGTTTTTTCTCTATATGCGTTGTGCCACCGGCGCAACGAGTAGGATTGAGAGCTCCAAATGAGAAATGGTTTGCATTTTTGGATTCAACATGAACAATCACGACTACTAGCACTCGGGCAAGAAATTTGGGCATGATTTGAGTCTCGAGGAGGTCAAAAACACCCAAAAAATTGGCCTCACTGCCCCTATTTTGACACACAGGAAGCAGTTTTGGGAGAATGAAGATTTGGAGGGGCAAATGAGCTCCAAATTCAAAAATTCCACTTGGGGTGGAAAGTAGATAGGACAAGCTTTCCAAAAAGCAAACTTTGACACATTTTGGACTCTTGCAAGTACCTCAAAACTAGCCTCAAAGTGGCGCATTGCATATAGAAAATGGTGCGGCGCATATAGGAAAAAAAGCCCAAATTGCCTCTATTTCGCGAAATTTCACCTTGTGACTTTTCATAAGTGGGCCGTCTCATCTAAACTTCACTTTTTTGGCACCAAAGGCAGCATTTAATTTATTTTCACTCCAGATGGGCATCTATCCAAGTGGCAAAGGAAGGAAAAGGGTCACCCCAGCCATTTGTCATGTTTGTGGCGCTGCACCTGTAGCTGATGTTTGGCTCTCCACCTTCATTTTGTAATGATTCGAGTAACTCCCCAACCCTTGGGAATTCTATCTATTCATGGCGCATTCTATATATTGCATGCAAACCATTTTCAAAGGGTTGGTTGGCTTGTAACTTCTGGGAGACTGTGGGCAAGAAACTTTGTTTCTGCATTGTATATTTTTTACAGAGATTTAATGAAAGGCAGTGGCTCTATTTCATGAGATTCATGTGGTTGTGAGTGTAGCAAATGTGTCTCTTATGTTTCATATGTATCTTGTTATGTTTCATAGTTCATTTCATATTCATTTCCAGTGAAATTTTCTAAGTTAGGTAAGGTAGAATTCAATTTTATTACTCTGCCTGTGGGAAAATTTCATGTTCAGCGTTCATTCTTCTATTGAAAAGGATTCATGTTGTCCATGCCCTTTTCACCCTCTTAATCAATCTCTCCATTCCGCGCTATCTTAAACTAAATTGCTGGACTCTCCGCTTATCTTACCTCACGAAGTAATCCGTGCCTTCGTATTAAGTTCTCTGTTCATTGAGGTCCATTGGTCCCATACCATCCCATAAACACAGTCATTCATAAAAATCACTTCTTGTATCCATATTCACTTACTGACCTAAGATAAATAGTTCACTATAAGTCATCTCATGCCTTTTCGTTTATCTATTCACTGAGTGTGACTTGGAGAGAGCCCTCTCCTGTTCTGGTAGGGCTAGCTACCAGACTGAGCGTGGTTTGTGGTTACCCTGAATTTTGTCTTCTTTCAGCCTAAGGCGGATTTAGTTGCTAACACATATATTGTGTTAACGTATATGGCATGGAGGAATAAGCTAAGCGTGGACGAAGGTGAGTTAATGGAGCTGGGGGTGAGTGAGGTGGAGGAATAAGCAGTGAGGTGAGTGGAGGGTGAGGTCATGGTGTCGGGAGGTATAGGGGGTGAACGAAAAACTTTATATTACAAACTTTTAACTTCTCGCATATTTTAAAATCTCAAACGCATGTTTTTAAATGAGAAGCTTATGACATTTGTTTTTTGCGCTATGCGCTATGCGATATGTGATATATCGCAATGGAAATATCACATCGAAAATGTCATTTTAGTGATTTTAAATTTCAATATTTTGGAAGGGAGGATTTGATGAGAAGTGATGCCCACATGAATTAACGATTCTACAAATTGGACTTCAGCGATTTTGCAATTTTGGGGTTTTGGGTTTGGTAATTTGTGTTGAAAATAGCAACAAGAAATGCTAAAAATAGCATTGCTATAGATAACATTTCAGGATATTCCAATTTTAATTTGTCCTTGAATTAAAATTGAGAATTAAAATTTGAATTTAGTCTCACTAGCTATTTGAAAAATAATTAATTAATTCATCTTGAGTTAATTAGTTGGAGAAATTCAAACATGAAGCCTTTGTGAAGTCATGCAATAGTTATCCCTTTGATTGAGGAAGTTATCCTTTAATTAAGGAGATAAGGATGGGTTTTTATTTGAGTTGTAATTGGTTAGCTTAGTTAACTGAGTTAAGTCAAGTTAGATTAGTTCCAAACAGTTTGTGAAACTGATTGTGAGTTCAGTCAATTAATGCATGCATGCATGAAACTAGTGTACTCCAGATAACTGAATATTATCTCATAAATAACTCATGCATGTCAGTTCAGACAAAGGCCCAGTTGAGATTAAAGGTAGGGACAGTGTATTATCAGCTGCAAGAATTTTCCTATGAGAAAATTGTTTGCATGCAGAAGGAATTCATTCCTTGAGATTTGCGCAGTTTTACAGTGTGTTGGAGCAAGTGTGTGAGACCAGCGTCACACAAGGTTACAGCAGGGAACCCAAGGAAAACAGGCAAGGAAATAGGAGGCTTGGAGGATAGAGGGAAAGGAATATGGGTTGTCTAGTCTGTCTATGAGTAGTGAGAGGGATTGTATTGATAGCTGGATAGCTGTGAGAGCTAAAGCTTTGTGTAATCTTGAGATATTTCCACTTATATGATAATAAAAATAGCGAAGTTTTTAGCTGAGGCTTTCCCCAGAGTATTCTTCTGCGTTTCATGTGTGATTGATTCTTCTTCTATGTTATATGTGTTCTGTTTGATCTTGCTCAAAATCGATTAAGCTTCCGCAAGTTTGATTGTAGAAGTAGATTAAATATTTTGCTTTAGTACATTGCATAATCACTTTAATCTACAGTGACAATTTCTACAATTTGTTTTAAAATAACAAATTGAAGTAAATTACCAAGATCCCGAAATGTGTTTTCATCCATCATATAATTTAGTTGGGTCATTTTGTAGGACCGTTAGTGAAAAATCAAAGAATTAGTAAATATTAACTAAGAGTTAATATTCACAATAAATGACTATTTTAAGTGAAAAAAATGAAATATCATACATTTATCTCCATTTTTTAGTCCAGGTGAGAAAATGATCAACCTTCAAAGGAGCGTTATTTACAAATCAGTTGACCAAATGAGTCGAGACAAGTATTGATGGAAAATTTGTGAAAAATAAAATTCAATGAAACAATCAAAATAGAAATCCGACAAAAATGAAAAAAATGATAAAATTGGAAGATAATTAACTTAAATCAAAATCAGAAAAGATGCTTAGCCATAAATAAATGGAAAGGGTCCCCATTATTTGAAATAATGGAGGGTGTTGGGTTTTCATTACAACAATGGTGATAAACTGGGAAGAACTAGTTATTTCTAGTTAAAGATAATGAACTTTAATTCACCCAAAGGTTAAAAATAATGGAAATCACGAAATCGTCTCAGCGGCGAAACATTTCCATAGGTCCCACAAAAACAGATTAATCAATATGATTTTGTAAAGATAATTACTTAAAACAGAGTCAAGTAAAATTCATGAATTCAATTTTGGGAAGATTTGTTTTGAAACTACCTCATATAATAATAGAAGAAGGTAGAGTTAGGAGTTTTTGATAAAGCATATATCCATTTTATTATTGTCTTTGAAATCACTTCGATGCTAGTGAGCCTAAATAGTACCCCAATGAAGTTGTGTTTTATGCCATACAAGCTTAGTCCCGCTTCCGTTGATCATCCATAGCCCCGACGTGTTTACTTGTATTTCCTATGCTTCCTCCCTAATCACTCTTTTGATAAGCGCATTTTGCAAGATTTTAGTTTTTGATGTATCTGAGTGAAAGAGGTGGGATGGTAACATAAATTTATGTTTAATAGACATATTACTTTTATAATGTTTACTCCAAATTCTTTTCCTAGAACTATTAGTCAGAGGATTTTATGTGGAGGGGTGGGAAGGATTCATCGTATTGAACTCAAATCAGTTCTTTACTTGAAAAAATAAACTCCATCACTTAGTAAGGATCTACATTTCTCCATGAAAAAGATTTAAAGAAAAAGGGCTTTATGGTTCCATAAAGATATGCCTTTAACAATAAATTAAATTCACTGAAATAGATAGAGCTATGAGATTTCCCATGTATGTTAATCGTTGTTGGGTGAGCAAAAAAACTTTCACATAAATCATGGTAGAGTCACCAAAATCAAAAGGAAAAAAATTCCTAAACTAAATTAAGAAAATAAATCAGCAAACAAAAATAAAATTGAAGAAAGAAAAATCCAAATTTAAAAGATAAACTCCAACAAGACTACTTATACAAATATCTAAACAAAAAGAAAATAGGCATATATAAGAAATGAGGCTCTCAAAATGGAGAGGGTGAAATAGTGGTGATAATGGATAATATGCTAAATGAAAAGCCGGGAAAATTTTAAGAACCCCCCCTAAATTTATAAATATAATAAATGGGCGAATCTCCATGGTATATAGGAAAAATGGAAGGCGA
>APFE030716350.1:90962-128407 GCA_000404065.3 Pinus taeda | reverse complement strand
CAAAAACATTTACATATTCATCCTCTTTCACTCAGAGGGATTCACCAAAACATTTTCACAAAACTTACTCTGCCTCCTATGAAATTTTACACCACTGTGTGTAAATATTTCATTTACATTCACTGCTGTGTGAAAACCAAAACTTACAGGGAGTTACACATTTACCTTTTCACCTGTGTGAAACAACTCATGGATTTGAAACAAAACAACCCACTGGTTTTCTTCATTTACTTTCTCCTCCTGCATTGCTGTGCAATCTTTACTTCTTACATTACCAAGACAAAATAAATCTTTTCACTGCTGCTGCATTTTCCTTTTACATTTCAAACCAAAAACATTTTTGCACTTATGTGCGTTCCTCCTCTGCAATACAAAAAATTCACTCTCTGTGTTTTTCACAGGTGTTGCGGACCCTCTGTTTTTTTTACTTTCTGTCACACACTAAAACTACACATACAATACAAAACCCCGTGTATATTTTTCACATAACAAAATGAGGTCAACGTTTTTTTTTAAAAACATATATTAAAATAAAACTTACCCATACTACTTATTAAATTCGCCGTAAAAATATTAAAGACCCCACCAAAACATATGACATTGTTTTTAACATAAGGTATGGGTTATGGTCCACGGTTCATTAAATGTTTAATCAGACCCCCGTGTACTTTCCTTGAAATGGACGGCGGACAAACTTGCCTTTAATCCCACGGCGGAGGTTGCATATCGGAAGACTTTTCTGACTGCACTTTAAACCATCGTGCAACTTGGTAAATCAACAGTGGTAAAAACTGGAGGTCATCGGACGGGTGAAAACGATATCGGAAGGGGTGAGTTGACCACAAGTTACCTTCCGATGGATGTCAGTTGCTTATGTCATGCGTGCATCACAGTTGGACAGTTGTCGGCATCGGAGCACCATCATACGGAAACAGCTTTATGCAAAAGGTGGTGCGATATCTTCCTGCCGATTTTAGGTTTGATGTGGTGGTTTCGGGGTGGATTAAATGCAGGACCGCGCGGTTGGTGAAATTATAAATTTAACAGGAAATTCATGACCAAGTTAGAGTTCATATACCCGATGTTCAACGAAGGCCCTCGCCGGTGCCTAGGAAGGGATGTTGCCATTCTGCAGATGATGTGTGTCGCTTCCTCCATCATCTTGCGTTTTTGCGTGAAAGTAGTGGTCACACATCCTATCGTGCCAAAGTACGGGATGATGTTTTACATGAAGCTCGACATTAAGGTCACAGCTCACACCATGTGTCAACTCCATTTCTAAGAATGAAGTAATTACAAATCTCCTCTTTTATTTTGAGCAACATATTAGTAAATTGTTTTAACAAAGAGATTTTTCGTTTTCATTTTCATTTGTTTTATATAATATATACATAACTCACATTGAAATATTTTAATCAACATGGTCATTGAAATATTTTATTTATTACCCACATTGTCCACATCAAAATGTGTTCTTTTGTATTAGCGTATTTTCAAGTACATCTCCCCCTCATATTGAGAAGTAGAAACCTTGTATCAATGGGATATAATTTGTCGTTATATATACATTATTTTTTTTTATTTATTAATGTTTTTTAAAAGTAACATATTAGCTCTATATTAACTAGTTGAAGGAATTACTGATATTTCTTTTACGTTGAACTATGAAGCACTTATCAATAGAAGAAGAAAATAAATACACACACAACTCACTTTCTCTATATGCTAAAATATTTTACTCAATGTCGTATTGAATTTCTTTTTTGGTCATTAATATATTGTTAAACCCACATATCAACTCCATATTAAGAATTAAACAAACTACACATTCCCATCACAATGTAAAGTGAAAATGTGGTAATGTTTTTTATTTCTTTTTTTATTGATTAAGTTTGTCTATTACCTAAATATTATTGTCATAAAAAAATTACAGTTCACAATTTGAGGTAATCACCATCATGGCCTACCACAAGGGAAAGTAGATCGACGATGGTGAGGGCAACTGACTAGCATCCAAAGCCATCAAAATTCTCTACCAATTCTACTTCTAAGTCACTGAAAAATATAATAATAAAATTACAATATATAATTTTCCAATTATATTTGGCCGTGCAATTATTGTAAAGAAAATAATTTGCTTGAACTAAAGCATTAGTTGTGAGAAGATGTTACTTGGGATGAATGTTGAGCAATTGAACCTATTGGTTTTCGAGGCCTGATACCACACTATAGGTGATCTTCAATATGTGTTAGGAAGGTGTCAATGTTGACTAAGTAGGAGAACTAGTGTCATTGGACTCCTTGGAGTTCATTGAGGCATGCAATGCTTTAATTGTGATCCTTATGAGGAGTGCCTTAATTTTCCAATGGAGGGTGATAAAATTGAGTTATTGGTGAATTATCCCATGGTGTGGCCAACGTCCAAAACCTAGATAGCTACTGTTATTTATATCTCAAAATTAGAATAGAATAGGCCTAGTGATCATTAGTGGTTAAGGCTTCTAACTATTGGATCTCAACGTGGATTCATGGTGGAGTGAACGAGTGAAAGACAACAACAACTACCTAGGTTTGCCTATAAGCTTGAGGTTTGCCCAAAGGGCTTGAACCTCCAGACCCTTAGCAAGAACACATATGTTGACAGAGCATAATGTTTAGGAGAAAGAAAGGGACAAAGAGAGAGAACCCCTAGAGGAGGCATAGAGCAGTGAAACAAACCAAATGAAACTAGGGAAATCCATAAGTATCCTTGCTCCATACATCCAAGTTATCTTGGGGAAGCCATGAATTAAAAATGATGGAGAGGGCAAGTTCAAGGGGTAGCTCTGAGCTAGGTTAGCAAAGAAAATTACCTAGTACACTCCAATAAGTTTCAACATCGTTGAGATTCCCTATGAACCATAGAATGAATTGCACCATGCAAATAAAAACATGCTTAAGAGTTTGCTAAGACTAGAGGTAGGAGAAATTTCCCCTATTTTGATCGCCCATCAGGAATTGGATTGTTGTAGACAAGATGCTTCACTCCTCTATACTCTGCAAATTGCTAAGCTAGCAACTGCTATGCCAACTTTCTAGCTCCAAGTTTGAAATATTGTCATAGAATATGTGGAATAAAGCACCCTAGATGGGGGAGAAAGACCTCCATAAATCAGCACCCTTGGAGAACCAAGATCAGAGTGGAAATATCCTACATGAGACTGGGAAACAATTCAAAAACAATAACAAAACATGGCACAATGTTAGGGGATACAAGAGCACATGGTCAAAAAGAAGGATTTTATCATCATGCAAGGGAATGTGAGGTCAGTTGGCATGTCTGAGGGCATGGGGTGGGACAACCATTCCGTCCCCTCTCTTTAATGCAAGGAGAGGTGATAAGGTGGTGTGCGTCGCCCCTCTGTCCGATGGCTCCATTTTCCACATCCCAAACAAGGGGAGATGTTTTTTAGTTTCAATTATTTTATCTCTCTATATAAAAATGATATCAATTTTTGTTACTTAATATAAACATTGAAATATTTTTTTTATGGTTGACATTAATATATATATGTGTGCGTGAGAGAAAGAGAGAGAGAGAACTGAAAAAAATGAATTATACTTATTCTTTGTATTGGATTGTAATTGCAATATTATTTTTAAATGCTACTTGTCAACTACATATTTACTAGTGAAGGTTTACACATGTTCCTCATACTAAAAACTAACAAACAATTATAAACTAAATTAGAATTTTTTTACTAAATTAATGTGTCTCTCTTGATAAAGTTTATATGAAGTTAAAGTGAACTTGATTTTATATATATATAAAGTGAGAAAACCTATCATAACTCAATTGTCAATCCAACAATGGAGATAGCCATCCTTGGTTGATATCAAATTGGCTCATCACCATTATTCAAGGAAAACCATGTCACTTGCAATTACTGGGTAGTGATCAATAAAGGGATA
The DNA here is from genome assembly GCA_000404065.3 of Pinus taeda. Lineage (NCBI taxonomy): Eukaryota > Viridiplantae > Streptophyta > Pinopsida > Pinales > Pinaceae > Pinus > Pinus taeda. Next base: position 124,456 of record APFE030716350.1, on the reverse strand, counting down.
GGCTTTCACTCCTCAGAGATGGCCTCTAGATCTTGATCTTGTGTCATTAAGCTATTTGCAAATATCCAAAAGAGAAAAACTCTTAACCAAGCAAAAATAATTTTGAAACATAAAGAAAATAATTTTGAAACATAAAGCAAGCCAATAAACAATATTTTTTTTTTATTATTATTCTAATAAATTATTTCTATATATATTGTAAAATCGTACTAATTTTTACGCACACTAAATTAATTTATTAATTTATGTTTAAAATACATCTATTATACTCATTAGGGAACATGTTTTTCATTATGACTAATTTGCCCATGGTTATGTAATACTCTTTAAGCATTTCGATAAAAATAACTATCTAAGTTGGAATTTAGACAGAATTTTGAGGATAAGACGAAGATTCGAGTGGATAAGATTGGCTGTCAAAAATTGTGGCCGAGTAGCATGTCACAGTGTGATCTACATGTATACTTTTCACAACGTGTGTATTTCGCGTGCTATTACATGTGGGAGCGGCATGTGAGAATGTAATCTTTGTATGCTTTCTATGTCTTGTGCACTATGAGGTTTCGTCATGCACCCTGGACAAACATTTTCCTGAGCTGTCTTTAGTTTCCGCAAGCACTGGTTGGTAACCAGATGGTGCTTGGATCATTTAAGCTGCATATTCAAATACTTCGAAACATGGTCTGCTGTGTTTTTTAGCAGACTGGAAGAGGATGCTCCAAAAATACATTCTGGCAAAGATTTTAGCGACGGAAATTTCAAACCTCGGCCACGAATCTGATTTCAATTAAGTAAAAAAGAAATCAGCCAGAAAGATAGCAAACTCATTACAGTCAATATATTGGAAGGTCGCCAAATCTACGTACCATTCTAATGTGTAATTTCTGAATCAGCTGCAGTTATTCAAGCCATGAAATGGGGTGTTGATGATGATTATAATTAATATGTTCAACATCTAAAATATTTTTCTGCTAATGAATAATACTGGTCTTCTCATGTAGTAAAATGTGAGAGGTTTAAACCCTCGCCAAGCATGTTCAGATACAGGGGGTTCCTGTAGTGGAGGCATCCAATGGGTTAGAAAGAGTTTTGATAATCTCAAATACATTAGTCTCAAATCTGGCAGGTGTTTAATGACATCTTCTGGAGTCCAAGTCACATGGTTTCAATTTTGGATTGGTGCACTTTAATCATCGTCATGTCATTAACAAATGTGTTTAGGTTTAGAAAAGAAGATCCTCCAGGGAGGACAGCCTTTGTTGCTGACTCCTTGAGTTTGACAATGTTATCTCTGATCATCCTTCCTTCCGCTGTTCTCATCATTCTCCTCACAACATCCTCCACCTCTTCTTTCGTGACCACCTTTTGGGAATCCACATCCACGTTTTCAAAATCCAGCCCGATCTTCCACACCTCCTTCGCGAATCTGCAGTTCAGAAACAGATCCCCAAAATATGGAAATCCTACTACGGGAACTCCCATACTTATGCTTTCCAACATAGAGTTCCATCCAGAGTGTGTGAGAAATAATCCCACTGAAGCGTGGGCAAGTACTTTCACCTGTGGCGCCCACGTCAGAAACATTGCCCGTTTCTTTGTTCGTTCTTCAAAGCCCGCAGGTAAAATCGCAGCTTGGCCTTCTGCAATATCCAACCGGAGAACCCACAAGAAAGGTTGTCCGCAGCCCTCTAGCCCTAGTGCCAGCTGCTCCAGCTGTTGCTGTGATTTGACAGCGATGCTTCCGAAGGAAACATATATAACTGATCCCGTCTGTTGCATATCCAGCCATGACAGGCAACGCTCCTCCTCCTCCCACAGACTGCAGCCAGAAGACCGACCTTCTAAAAAATTTGGAAGAAAAAGAGGTCCTATGGCCAAAGCAGGACAACCATTCAAAGCTAGTGCTGTTACTGCATCCCTCCCTTCCAGCTCCTCAAACGTATTCACTAATGCGTAGTCCCCTTTACTTTGCTTCTGTGATTCAAGGAGACAGGCATTTAAAAGAATGTCGGATTGATCTTCAGCGCGGTAGAAGGATAGTAGATCTGTAGGCCTCAATGGTGGGATGTTGCCCGGAAGACAAGTGATGAACTTTTCTGAATTTTTAGCTTCCTTTTCTGAAAAAGATACAAACTGTAGTGATTCTGTTTGCAGAGAAAATGATAATAACTGAATAAAATTATTATAGTAATCTTAAACCTTCACTGTGTCTATAGGTTGGTTAAATGTGTCCTATTGTAACTTCAAAAAAATCACCAGCATCTAGTGTATATAGGTATCAAGACAGATCAGAGTTTTTACTTGTTCATTGGCCAAGTTCAACGGGGCAGTGTAAGTTTCCAAAAGGAGGCTCTTTAAGTTTCCAAAGTTGTTCTTCTTGGCAATCTAAAGAGGCAAGGAGACACAACTGACCGACTCATTAGGGTTATGGACCACCACCTCATCCAGCTCTGCGTCCTGGACATCTTCTCCCTCTCCTACCACTGCATCCCTTTCATGTTTTTCCTCTTCTCACGAAGTACAATCCCTCTGCTAGCTCTACCCCTTTTGGCTATACATTTCCATCGCCCCTCTAGGCAACTGAAACCAGCTCCAAGTTTCCTATATTGCACCACAAATCGAGTAATTCGCCAGCCTCCAATGGCCAACTATCAAATTCCAGGGCCGAAAGCTTCGCACCTGCTTTGTAGGCGACCACCTCCAGCAAGGGCCCTCTCCAAGACTTACTGCCTTACTGTCACCGAAAACCAAGCTTGTGTTTCTTTTAACAATTTTTCTACCCGTCACGGTAGTTGGTCTCCCACTATAGACTTCGGGTTCTCGGTACCATGAGGACACCTCCCCCAACCCCAACTTGAAGCAACCAGGAGACAAGACCCCATGTGCCATCCCAGTCCTATGGGGACCCGCTCCCAACAACCGCCCTAATTACCTCATAAAAACTCTGGGGACACTGGAGCACAGATCACACCCCCCTCTCACGCTGGTCACAATGACAAGGCCTCGAGGACTCTCACCCTCCTCCTCCAAATTTTCTAACCCTGTATTCCAAGTAAAAACAACAACAGCAAAACCACTAACACTACTACAATATGCGTAGCGAACTCGAAAGCTTATGCTACCCTTAGCGGGGAATGGATAATCGAGAGACCAACGCAGCTACAAAACGCCTCCCCCTTGAAATGATGCAAAATCACAGTAAGGAAGATGAGATACCCATTTGGTGGTCTTAGCAGGCTGGCTGAATCCAAATACCAACTCCCATAGACCACTTATGTGAATACCATTCTCATGTCCCTCTATCCTCTCCACAACGTAGCCTCCAGTTATCTTCCTCTCTAGGGACATAGACCTGTCGTTGGTAGCCTCCAACATTGCGTTCAAAAAAGCCTTACTGGCAACAACATGTATCGCTCAAAGCCACGTGCAAAGAAGTTTGGACAGGTTAGCGGCCTGCACAAACGCTTATTTCTCTCTTCCACCTTCAGAAACACCCATGCCCAGAATTATTAACAACATCCACTCACCTACCTTACGCACATAAAAAGTTAACTCCATTCATCACGAAACTTCCATGTTGGGGTTGTACGTATAGCACATACCATTTCTACAAAGGTTCAGTTCTCCTAGGTGGAGGCAGTGAATGCATTCGTTCCCCTCATCGTTCCTTACATCCACCCCATCGCCGTAATAACATAAATTTTGATTTTAAAAAAAGAAAAGAAAAAACAACCCTGAAATACGATTAAAAAGGCTAACATAAGATTCAGAGAATGTATATCCGATATTGATATGAAATAGAGAAACATACCAGTTACGGGAATATGTCCCTCAGAAAGAAGTAAGTGGGCGTAGCATTGAGAAACGGAGGAAGCAGCACAGAGAGGCCAGAAGATAACCCTAGGCACTTTCATATTGCTTGCGACTTGCTCTGTGCAGGACATGAAGGCGTCTGTGATGATGAATGTGATGGGTGGAAATGATGGTGAATTTGCATTGGTAGTGGTGAGGAGATCCTCCAAGGCGGGGCCTAAGTTTTGCAGGGCAATAACGAACTCGCTCGGGTTGGAGTTGCGGCCATGGTTGGGCGGTAAACCATCAGAAATAGACAGAAATCGGATTTTTTGTCCATGCTGCTCCCACTCAGGATCGTCTCTGGAAACAAGAGATTTATCGTCTTTTGAAGCTTCTGCCATGCGCTTGTGTGTCCAGTCAGTATTGACGAAAGTGACAAAACATCCTCTTATAACCAGCAGTTGGGCCAAATTCATGAGAGCGTTTACATGACCCTGTGCAGGAACTGGCACAATTACTGCATGCAGACCATGGTTCCCCTTTTGCTCCAACATATTCATATCAATATTGGCCGACATTATTCTTATCGTTTCCCTTAATCCACTACCACAGTTTACTAGTATGGAGCTAAGACTCATGGAGCTTCTGCAACATGCTAAGACTCATGGAGCTTCTGCAACATATTTTAGCTGAGATTACTGGTAACGTTACGTTATCCCTAATCAACGCGGATGGGATGCTCGTCAACCTCAAGAGTCATTGTCACAAGCAATTCAAAAGTCATTGTCATTAATCTATCAAATAATGGTTGCCAGCGAACACTCGATATATTTTGACCGGATGGTACGCTCCTCGACCTCAAGAGTCATTGTCATCAATCTATCAAATAATTCGGCAAAACATGCCAATTACGTTTTCCTATATCGCTAAGATTTTAAGAAAAACTATATTTGATTTCCTATATAGTTATTCTCGCGTCTCCATTTTTTCTTTCATATGCAGATTTATGGGGTAATTGAAAAGATAAATATCTCATTACGTGGATGTTTATGGTCCATGTGATGTTAAAAATTAATGTGAAAGGCTGTTTTTTAGTTATGGATATTTATAAGAAATTTGAGCATCCAATTACTATGTTTCATATTTAATTGATATTTTCTTCGTACATAAAAAGAATTTTGTAACCACAATTTTTTTAGATGTAGCTACTATAGTATCGGTTTGAAAGAATATGTATTTTTTAAATTCCATCACATTAATGATAGGCTAATTAACCATTATAAAATATCACTTTAAGGAAAAAAATGGTATGTGGTGGGTAATAAGGAATCTTTTTAATATTCATTAAAAAAAAATTATAAACATACATTTCAATATGGAAGCAATGGATTGATATGAAGAGGAACAATATAGTCATCTTATGGGACTTATTAGGAGGTTATATAGAAATATTTGGACACTCTTCTTCAGAGAATTGAGCACAGAATAATTAGTTTGGTCATCCATAATAAGAAACAATTCTCTAATAGAGTATTTACATGAAGTTATAAAAGAAACTTTGAGGGATAGTGTCCCCCACAATTTAGGGTTACTACACTATACCTTTACATAATGAGCTTGTGATACATTCCCCCTACACAATGATAATGTAAATGGACAAATGCTCATAGCACCAACACCATAGCAAGATTATGTGATATGAATTAGTAATGAAATGAAGGTGTTTATTGAGATGCGAATGCTACTCTTGAATGATGGAAGAAAACTAGAACATCAAGGGTTATTTAAAATTTGTATAGAAAATGTAAAAAAAAACATTTTATTACTCGCTTAGAAGAAAATGTCATTCATGTTAATACCATCATATGGGTATGCTAATCCATATTTAAATATAAACGCAACAAATTACAGAGATAACCATAAACACAAATATGTAGCAGAAATAACACTTCATTTCATTGATATCAAATACTGAAATATTCTTACAAACATAATATAAATAAGACTAGCTCGGGTGATGTTAGCATATCTTTTAGAAGAGATGTGGTGACTACATGCCTCTGAACTGTGTTACAATGTGGCTCAAAGGCCTATTTATTATTGAGAAACAATGGAAAACCCTAAAGATCCAAAAACCTAATCTTAGGAAATGAAGCGCCAAACTATGGGCCCCATCTGGTTAAATTTGTACATCAACTTCTCGGGGTTGTAACTTTGGCATACGATTTTTGTTTGACGTGCACAATACCTCTTTAGAAAGATCTTTTTGAGCACTAGAACTTTTGAATGAAAATTCATTGGTACATGAACCATGTTGACCCTAATTTTCCAAAAAAAAATGTCGTTTAGGGTTCCGGAAGTTCAGAACCTGAAAAACTGAAAGAAACAATGGTGGGGCTCCAAGTAGAATAGGTTGGTGGCTACCAATATCCACCTGGATCATATGCACCTATAGTAGGATGGAGAGGAGAGAAAATTAAATTAAATGAGGGGCCTTCTAACAATTAAGGAAAAACAAGAATAAATTCAACATAATGTTGAGAGTGGAAATGATGTTGATTAATGAGACTTTATTTGAATGACATTTGCTTAAATATTGATTGAATATTGTGACTTTATATTACAATAATTATTTTCTTAGTTTATCTTTCCTCGTATTTATTCAATATTGATAAATTTAGAAATGAGTATCATAATGATATTATTCATGCACATACAAAAATAGTATGTTGACAAATATACATCAAATTTAGAATTAGAGCACATACACTTCAAATTTACACCATATAAAAATATATATATATTAAATTCTTATGCAATTTTACATTTTTACTTGTCTCGTTATGATGTTGAAAATAATCATATGTTTATCCATCATACATGTAATTAAGTGTATCATATGATTCTTTGTTCTAACCTCACAATTTTTACTTTATGTTCATTGCATTTTTCAGTTAAATATGAATCAAAACTGATCCTAACCTCACCATTACTTTGGTAGCATCAACATGCACTTATTGGGAAGAGAAGTAACTTTTGACAATGTTAAGGAAGCTTATTATAATCAAGCCATCCTATGTTATTATTTTATCCCTTGGATATATAAGAAAAAAAGTGGTTGTACAACACATTTGCTACCACGACCTTGCATGTGTAACCTATACATCTTACCATTACTAACACATTTGACACCATCATCTAGCTTATGTAACATATATATCTTACCAATGTGCTACCCTTTAAATGAGGAGTTAAAGTGCCTTATCTATACCATGGTGTGCCATTTAATTTTATGGTTACGTGGCTTTGTTTAATTGTGACGTCTCATTCGGTCACGCGATGTGTCAAAGAGAGATGATCGAGACCAATAAAATAGATCTATGGTTGAGAATTCTTCGATAATCAGTTAGAGTTACCGCAACCCCTCCTTTGTCTCCTCCATCATTTCCATTGTTTGGGTTTTGTGGTTTTGTGCTCTGCAAGTTTTATGAGGGTTTTTACTTCACTTGGGTTTCCAAATGCATTGCATTTTATACTAAATGTATACCTGAATGTTGGTTGTTTCCTCCATGAAGTAGATTGTTTCATTGAAGATTAGGGTGGTTTGAAATGGCGGTGTAATCATCTATCAATATAATTCTATAATTTATCTATCAAACTCTTAAAACTCTAAGAGTGAAATTTTAAAGATAAAAACATTTTATACCACTCTCTGTAGGTCTAAGGGCCTCGAAAGAGACCTTGGCCCTTCTTTTTAAGATTTTAGGGTTCTTCCCACATCTGGTAATGAGCTCTTCAGCTCTTGCTACCAATTTCATTCAACATAGTAGATATCAGGGATGTCTATCTCAGAGATTAGTGTTGGAATTATCATATAGGTAAATATTAGGGTTATATTTTCCATAATTCCCTTTAATTTATTTATCGTTGATGCTGTGAGTCATTTCTTTAGTTATTATTCTACTATATTGGTATATTGTCCATAAATTAGGCCTTCAAACCCTTTCTCAATAGCTTTAATTTTTCAACTTCATTTTTATCGATTTGAAGGTGAGTTTATGCGGAACCATAGGTACACTATTGTCATTACATTTTATTGTCAAATTTTATATTTATGTTTTAGTTATGCACAAGGCTAACTATGCAAATGCTTCCCTACTCGTGACAATTTCCTTTTTACAGGGTCTAGGAGTCTTGGCATTTAAAAAACAACGTAAAATTAAGTTTTCACTTGCTAATGAATATTTAATTTTTTATTTAAGATCCTGGTTGGTATTTTTCCACCATTTTGATGTTTGCCTGGATTTTTTTTTATAATTATATATGCCCTAAATCATCTCAAGTACTAGAACATTTGTTGAATTTGTATTTTTTTCCTCTTTATTCTAGGTTGGTTATGTCATGTTGATATTCTTTGGCCTACAATGGCCATAGTAATAAATGGATTAATTTTGTGTTCAGATGTTCACACACACATGTAACTGTGTGTGTGTCCTGCTATTGAGTCTGTTATTACTCAGTTTATAGCATGCAATGAGATTTTACTACTTAGTTTTGTACAATAATTAGGTATACATGTATTCTCTGATAGGTCCTCCTATGCATGATGTGATTGAGCAACCTACATTAGGTTTTATTATTATGGTTTTCCTACAATAGCTTAGTTGTAGCCATGTATAAACATAAACGTTAAACTTAGTGTATTTTCCTTAATATTCTATTCGTTGGGTTTTGTGGATAATTTTTTTTTTATAACAAGTAGTGAATGTATAAGTATTATTTCCCAATCTATTTGTTTAATTTTAAACTTCCTCTAGGTAGTTTCGTGCTTAGTTATTTCTCCATTTATTAGTCTATTTTTTTATATACATGAATCAGGTCATCTAGCATGAACAATTTTTGTTTATGTTTACGCGTGTTTGGTTAAAAATATGTCTTTGTTATTTTCATGCTCAACCTTTCATTATCCAAACATATTTTGAATTTAAAACCCTAGATCTTCCATAACAGCCCTTAACCAAGTTAGGCTGAGACTAATATGAAGAAATCTATGTTTATGAGGTAGTCAATTGTAAGACACCTAGACTATGGGTTTTTGCATGCACTCCTCCAAGGGTTTTTATTTATATTGTGAATAGGGACTATTTTTTTAAGGGTTATCATAAAGTTATACTTTTCTAATGGACTATCAAATCTTACTCATTTTCTTGTTTACAATATAATTAGAAATAATTCTCTCGGATATTTAAGCATAACCAAATTCATCCCACATTTTAGTTATTTAACAAGAATACATTTAATAAGGCATATGCTCCACTATTTACTCATACTTTCATAATGTGGCTGAAAGACAATCTCTAAAAGAACTTGATTATCTCCGTATTGGAAAATATAATAAGAGCAAGCATGCAGCTCCCATCCAAATGAACTGTTGTATTTGTAATTCCTCCTGAGCCTCAAGCTACCCTTTTGTTAGCAATATTTATTAGTATTAACATTATTCCTCCTTAGCCCCTAGAAACATCTTACTAGTTCAATGCCCAAACTTTTGTTTCCTTCCTTAAGGTCGAGTCTTTTCTTCTAAACTAGAACCATTTTTCTTAGCTTTCCTTTCTCTCATGCAATCCTCTTTCCTTACCAACTACATGACCTTTATCTCCCATCATGCTATATTTGTTGGTTGGAAATCTTGGAAAAGATGGAGGTTTAGTGTTGCTATAACTGTCACTTGAAGGCTACCTCTTTTTGGAATCCAACTAATTTTTGACTGATTTGCCGAAAATTAGGTGGCATGACTACTCACATGTTGGATCCTCTTATATTTCCACATAAATGATAAGAAAAATAAATAGTATTTGATTCATAAAAATATGTTAAAACTTACATTTGTCATCCAACTTAGGCTTAGCCCCATGGATATTATTATAATTTAATGGTTTGCAAGAAATAAATCCATAAACTTTGATAAGGAAATAATTACATCAAGGATAATACACACAGACACAAACACACATATTGTGGGAATTAGAGATCAATACATTTGGAGTCGACATTTTTGTATTAAATGAAAATTCATATTTTTGGAATTGAAAGTAACACCTATGGAATAAAAAATTACACTTTTCACAACAAACATTGATGCTTTTAAAACCCAGTTTTGCACTTTAGAAATTTTGATAGTGACACCTTAAGAATCAAAATTCGTATTTTTTAGCTCTAAATTTTTCTTTATCAATAAAAATTTAATAGGGGATATTTTTTGTACTAAAATCCAAACTTACTACTATTGTTTTATATTTTATCCTCTAGAAAAGAGAACCTTGGCCATAACATAAGTGTACTTTCTACACCATTAGTGAAGTTATTTTAGCTCTGAATAACAATGCCACCTAGACATTATGTTTAACCATTTCTACCATACATGGATAATTGTTTCATATGTTTCATTAAGCTAGTTCACTATTGGCATTGCATCAAGCAATGCTCTATATCTTCTTAAAAGTAAGGACTATTTTAGTTGAACCTCTATGAGTTGTACTTCATCTTGAAGCTTGGAGGCTTATGGTTAGATTTGGCCTTTAAATTCCTGAATACCTATTATTTTATTTTCCTATTAATGTTTTGATTTGTCATTATTTCAAATTGATACAACTAGTTGGGCATTTAGAAATCCCAAATAAACATTATGGTCAATTTAGTTCTCGTTTTTGCATTAGTCAAGAGAAGTTTCTTGTGAAGTATTAATTAGCCTTGTGATCTAAAGAGTTCTTGTGAACATCTTTTTTTTTAGTCATAGCCATCAGGATGTTGAAGATAATGGGGAATATTCTAGAATAGGTTGAGTTGGTTCACGTAACCTTAGGATAGGAATTAGTTTCTATTTCTTAGGATGTTGTTCTAATTTCCCTAAAACCATATTTTCTATTTAATTTGTAATGTGCATGAACAATGTAGAGCATTTTGCAGACCTAGACACTCCTGATTCAGACTCTCTTTCGTAGAGCTGGCCAGTGGGTTTTATTTCATTTAATACAAACATTACCAATTTTATCATGGTATTAGAGCGTCAGGGCTGAGGAACCTGTACGCTGTCTAGTGAGTGCAACTAAACCAAAATCGTTGCAGGTTTTGAGTGGATAGGCGTGACGATAACACTCTTACACTCCTGCGATTTCTATTTTTCGACTGTCACATATTTCAGTGTACATCGACAACAATCTCAGATATTAGGTGTATATTTGCGACAGTCTCAGATATTAGGCGTACATCTGCGATGACGTCTCAGAAAATTGATGTATATCTGTGACAGTCTCATATATTGAGCGTATATCTTCGATGATCATGTAAACAACTAAAAAGGCTCCTAGAGAAGGCCGCATCTTGGAGAAGGCTGCAGAGGCTGACAACATAAGGTTGTTTTGGGGCTATGAAGGAAGCTACGGTGATTAGCGGGTGTGCTGTGATATCAAACAACATTGAAGATCAGTGATCTGTCTCTGTCACAGATCTAGGGTAAATCTAACATCTTCTTTTACCTGTAAATTTTGTTTTTTGTCTAAATCACCAAGATGAATAATAATATGTTTGAAGCATGCTTGAATGAGCATAACAAGCTCGATGGTTCCAATTATTCAAATTGGAAATTCAAGATCCAGACTCTGCTGGACATGCAGAGTGCTTGGACGATTACGAATGGGGATGAGACGAAGCCCACGACTGGATCAGCATCGATCCTAGATTGGGAGAAGAGAGAAGATAAAGCAAGGATGTTGTTGAAGATGTGAGTGAAAGACTGCATCATACCACACATTAGAGAATGTAAGATAGCTAACAAGATCTGGGGAATTATGAAGGATTTGTATCAGATTAGGAATTCAAATCATCTTCTGTTCCTCAAGGGTAATATCATATTCCTGAAAATGGAGGAGAATGAAATAATTGCTTCATTCATAGCAAGAATCAAGGATTTTAAGAACAAATTGGCAGACATTACTCATATAGTTGATGATACAGATCTAGTAATAATTACCATGAATGGTGTGACTGATGACTACCAAATGTTCATCATTGGGATAAATGTGAGAGAGAAGATCCTGAAATTTGAAGAGCTGACAAGAATACTGATGCAGGAAGAAGAAATAATATCGACTCTAAAGCCCCAGAGTGTCGATCTTCCATTGATGGCGAAGAAAAACTTATTCAAAGGGAAAGGAAGTCCACAACACCAAAACGGAGCAAACTCGCAGAAAAGACGAAATTAGACCTAACGTATGCATCCGAATAGAAACTACTCTGAAACTAAATGTGTTTATTGTGGAAAACTGGGTCATATTGCCAGGAAGTGTAAGAAGAAGAAATATCATGAGGAACAACATAAGCAGAAAAGACATGCACGTCAACCCACGAATGATAATCATGTGCAGAATTTCAAATTGCTCATGCCAGATCGTGATGAGAATTTTGCCACCCGTCATGGTAGTTCGTCTCCCACTATAGACCTCGGGTTCTTGGTACCTTGAGGACACCTCCCCAACCCGAACTTGCAGCAACTAGACAACCACCCTAATTACCTCATAAAAACTCTGGGGACACTGGACCAGAGATCACACCCCCCCCCTCTAACGTTGGTCAGAATGACAAGGCCTCGAGGACTCTCACCCTCCTCCTACTTTGTAGCCCTGTATTCCAAGTAAAAACAACAAAACCACTAACACTACTACAATATGCCTAGCGAACTCGAAAGCTTAGGCTACCCTTAGCAGGGAATGGAAAAATCCAGAGACCAACAAAGTTATAGAACGCCTCCCCCTTGAAATGATGCAAAATCACAGTAAGGAAGATGAGATACCCATTTGGTGGACTTACCAGGCTAGCTGAATCCAAATACCAACTCCCATAGACCACTTATGTGAATACCATTCTCATGTCCCTCTATCCCCTCCACAACATAGCCTCCATTTATCTTCTTCTCTAGTCACACACCTGTCGTTGGTAGCCTCCAACATTGCTTTCAAGAAAGCCTTTACTGGCAACAGCGTGTATCGCTCAAAGCCACGTGCAGAGAAGCTTGGACAGGTTAGCGACCTGCACAAACGCTTAGTTCTCTCTTCCACCTTCAGAAACACCCATGCCCGGAATTATTAACAACATCCACTCACCTACCTTATGCACATAAAAATTTAACTCCATTCATCACGAAACTTCCATTTTGGGGTTGTATGTATAGCACATGCCATTTCTACAAAGGTTCAGTCCTCCTAGGTGGAGGAAGTGAATGAATTCGTTCCCCTCATCAGTCCTTACATCCACCCCATCACGGTAATGCTATAAATTTTGATTTATATGATAAATTAAAAAAAAAAAAACAACCTGTAATACGATTAAAAAGGTTAACACAAGATTCAGAGAATGTGTATCCGACATTGATATGAAATAGAGAAACATACCAGTTACTGGAATATGTCCCTCAGAAAGAAGTAAGTGGGCGTAGCATTGAGAAATGGAGGACGCAGCACACAGAGGCCAGAAGATAACCCTTGGCACTTTCATATTGCTTGCGACTTGCTCAGTGCAGGACATGAAGGCGTCTGTGATGATGAATGTGATGGGTGGAAATGATAGTGAATTTGCATTGGTAGTGGTGAGGAGATCCTCCAAGGCGGGGCCTAAGTTTTGCAGCGCAATAATTGACTCTCTCGGGTTGGAGTTGCGGCCATGGTTGGGCGGTAAACCATCAGAAATAGACAGAAATCGGATTTTTTGTCCATCCTGCTCCCACTCAGGATCGTCTCTGGAAACAAGAGATTTATCGTCTTTTGAAGCTTCCGCCATGCGCTTGTGTGTCCAGTCAGTATTGACGAAAGTGACAAAACATCCTCTTATAACCAGCAGTTGGGCCAAATTCATGAGAGCGTTTACATGACCCTGTGCAGGAACTGGCACAATTACTGCATGCAGACCATGGTTCCCCTTTTGCTCCAACATATTCATATCAATATTGGCCGACATTATTCTTATCGTTTCCCTTAATCCACTACCACAGTTTAAAAGTACGGAGCTAAGATTCATGGAGCTCCTGCAACAGATTTCAGCTAAGATTACTGCTAAGGTTACGTTATCCCTGATCAACGCGGATCCTCAACCTCAAGAGTCATTGTCATTAATCTATCAAATAATGGTTGCTACACTCGGTATATTTTGACCGGATGGTACGCTCCTCGACCTCAAGAGTCATTGTCATCAATCTATCAAATAATTCGGCAAAACATGCCAATTACGTTTTCCTATATCGGTAAGTTTTTAAGTTGAACAACCATATTTCATTTCCTATATAGTTATTCTCCCGTCTCCATTTTTTCTTTCATATGCAGATTTATGGGGTAATTGAAAAGATAAATATCTCATTACGTGGATGTTTATGGTCCATGTGATGTTAAAAACTTTATCCAGATCATACGTTCAATTTTAGTAGTGTAATTATTAAAGATAAATTATATATTAAATTAATTTTATATAATATTTTATGTAGTAGGTTAGAAAAAAGAAAATTACATCATAATACACCATTTTTTAAGTTTAGAAGATAATTTCTAACAATATTATTATAACTAATAGACAATTGTGTAGGTAATAACAAAATTTTTTGAAGTATTTACATTTTTGTCTCTTTTAATGTGAGAGATAGTGGTTGATATTGTTGAAGTTGTATTTTTTCTCGGAGTAGTCTATCCAGGTGGAGGAATTGTCCGGTTTCCATCGTTGCCCGGAAAAACCTCTAGCTCTGGCCGTCGGTAATTCCTCCACCCTCCGCAGCCTTCACCAAGCTCCGCCGCCCACTGGCAATTCCTCCACCCTCTGCCCAGCTCCCCCACCCTCTGGATTAATGTCGACCACTGACAGGATCCTGACAGACATTCCTATTTCCATGGCGTCTTGTCACTGCGAAGTTAATTCAAGATGGAATTTGAATTCGGAAATAACTCGCGTGCTGCTCCCTCACCAATTCCTCCGCCTGGGTAGACTACTCCCTACCATTCAACTTCACACAGAAGCCAATCCCATGAATCCAGTGAACGCTCTTGCCATGGTCGACCACGTAGACTCTTTTACTTATGTCTCTCTCTTGCAGGTTTGCATTCGGAAAAACGATTTGGCAGAGAGCAAATTACTCCATGCACAAATCACTCGGAGAGGATTTACAGTTGTCACACGTTTACACAACACTCTCCTCAACTTCTATGTCAGATGTGGGAGCCTGGCAGACACTCGCAAAGTTTTTGATCAGATACCCAAACGTGATGTATGTTCGTGGACTGTGATGATCGTGGGTTACGCCAGGCAGAGGGTAGCCCATGAGGCTTTAGGGTTGTTCTTCCTCATGCGGTGAGGAGGCCTCCAACCCAATAAGTTCACATTCGCCAGCGTACTCCCTGTTTGCGCCGACTCTGCAGACATCAGAGAAGGACTGGACATTCATGAAGAGATCAAAAGAAGCGGATTGCAGAGTGATGTATTTGTGGCGAATTCCCTAATAGATATGTATGCAAAATGTGGCAGCATAGAGGATGCACGCTATCTGTTTGACAAAATGTGTGAATGAGACGTCGTATCCTGGACAACGTTGATTGCAAGGTATGCGCAGAATGGGCAGTCAGAGGAGGCCATGGAGCTTTTCAAGAAAATGTGGCTTGTGGGTATGAAGCCAAACTCCAAAACATATGCCAATGTTCTGTCGGGATGTGCCGATCTAGAACAGGGTATGGAAATCCATGGGGAAATAATCAGGACTGGTTTCCAGTCTCATGTCTTTGTTGAAAGTGCCCTTATAGATATGTATGCAAGACGTGGGAGTGTAGAAGATGCACACCATTTGTTTGCCAAAATGCGTAAACGGAATACTGTGTCGTGGGCAGTGATGATTGTAGGTTTTACGTAGAATGGCTGGGATGAGGAGGCCATGAAGCTTTTCTGAGAAATTCAATTGGCAGGCGTGAAGCCAAACTCGAAGACATTCCAATGTATTCTCCTCGCATGTGCCAATTTGGGAGCTCTGGAATAGGGTATGGAGGCGCATGAAGAAATAAATAGAAGGGGATTCCAGCCTGAGGTATCTGTGGGCAATTCCCTACTAGACATGTATACAAAATGCGGGAAAATGGACAAGGAACGTGAAGTATTTGACCAAATGAATCTTCGAGACATCATATCCTAGATGGTGATGATTGCAGGGTATTCCTAGAATGGGCGTGCTGAGGAATCCCTGAAGCTTTTCCAGCAAATGCAATGGGCTGATGTGAAGGCGATAGTAAAAACATTTGCTGGTGTTCTCTTAGCATGTGCAAAGTTGGCAGCATTGGATCATGGTATGTAGATCAACAAGGAAATAATTAGTAGTGGATTGCAGTCTGATATCTTTGTGGAGAGTGCCCTGATAGACATGTATATAAGTTGCGGGAGTATAGAGGAGGGATGCAGATTATTTGATAAAATGTCAATACGAGATGAGGTATCTTGGACAGTAATGATGACATGTTATGCACATAATGGTTATGGAGAAAAATCCCTAAAGCTTTTCAAAGATATGCAATTGGCGAGTGTGAAGCCAACTACAAAAATATTTGCCAGTGTTCTTTCTGCATCTGGAAACTGGGAAGCTTTGGAGCAAGGAGTAGAAATCCATGAACAAATAATTAGAAATGGATTCCAGCTGGATGTCATTATGGTCACTGCCCTATTAGACATGTATGCAAAATGTGGTAGCTTAGACAGTGCACGCCACCTGTTTGACATGATGCAACATCGAGATGTCGTCTATTGGACAACCATGATTGCAAGATATGCCATGCATGGCTATGTAAGTGAGGCCATCACACTCTTTGAAAAAATGAAAGCCTATGATGTAAAACCAAACCATATCACAATGGTTTGTGTTTTATCTCCCTGTTGTCATGCAGGCCTAGTCTATGAGGGCCTTCAATACTTCAATTGCATGAGGGACTATTATCAGATCATACTTGCGATGGAGCACTACTGCTGCATGGTTGACCTAATTAGCCGTGCTGGGTAGCTAGATGAAGCAGAAGGCTTTATCAATAAAATGCCAATCAAACCCGATGCATCTGTTTGAATGTGTTTGCTTGGAGCCTGCAGAATACATAACAATATAGAGTTAGGAGAATCTGTGGAAAAACACCTTTTTGAGTAGGATGTGAGAGATGCTGCACCTTATGTACTTCTCTCAAACATATATGCTATGGCTGGTAGATGGCGTGACATTGAAAAGGTTAGGAAAATAATGAAAGTCAGAGGAGTTAAAAAAAACTCCTGGATGCAGTTGGATTGAGGTCAACAAATAGGTGCATGCCTTCCTTCTGGGTGAGAGGTGACATACATGACCAAAGAGGTTATAGAGATTGTTTTCAGAGATGAAGTGAACATGGTATGTTTTGATCTAGTTTTCAAGGTTTTATGCAAAAATGAGGGGCAAACTTTAATTTATATAGCAAACGACTTCCATACTTCCCTCAATCAAAAGCCGAAGTGGTCTGCAAAACTGGAGATATGAATTCCCTCTACCCACCTTGCATTGTTCAAAACATAAACATAAGCTTCATTCTTAAGATAAGGAGCGAGCATTTTCACTCAACATGTTTTAATCAAACCAATGAAATTGTTATCATAATTGTCAAATAATTGAACTCCAGTCAACAGCCTTCTCATTCACTCTGCAAGACGTCGAGTCATGGATACCTTGTTAAATTGCTACCAGGCTCAGATACCATTCCTTTATTTAATTCGCCTCAGACTTATCATTGAGATGGCATGCCCTAACTGTATCATGCAACTTCTGAGGTGGCCGACTTATGAGGGACAAGATGTCTATTCCTTGTCGTGGCAATGGAATAAATATAGATCCAAAAAATCTAATCACATGGTGCTTTCTACGGGTGTGCTTTGAATCTCCTCTAGGGTAACTACAACAAGAAATTCATCAATCCTGCAATCAACGTATGTTAAACCTTGGAGAAGTTTCTTAGCACTCATTTTCTCCCTTTGCTCTTTAAAAGATTGTCCATGGTAAGCATGGAAGTAGAAAAGTTACATGAATACATTTACTGGCCCAACATGTAAGCTGGGGAGTTTCAGATCCAGCTCAATGATACATTTAGCATTACGAGCTAAACCGGATACATTGTTGACTATACTAGAATAAATTGTTTATTCTGAACAGTTTGGAGAGCTCTTGAAAGTTAGTGCCTTTGATGAGATTAGAATGACAAGAAAAGGAGTGAACTTGATATTACATCTTAGCAATAGTCCTGTTTTGCTAACATGCTGTTTGGTGGACTTAGAAGTCTTCCTATTTGGATGATTAAGGAATGAAATATAACTTTCAAAGAAATTGCCATTTCAGCAATAACCAGATTCAATGATTGGTTGCATTGTTGAATATAATTGGTAAATCTTGAAATATCATCAATGATGTTTATCGTTCTGCTAATATTGTTGTCCATGTCTGACTCCCAAGTTCTCCAAGTCATCTTTTTTTTCTTTATTGCTTTGTTCCTGTTATCCTTTGACTTGCCAGGGTAGCTAAAGAATCAATTCACTTGTGTTTTCTATCAGAAGCATCAGTTCCATAAATGAGATCTATGGAATTTCCATGGACATTTGCCAGAGATGTTTTTAATATACTTCGTTGACCCTTGTGATGTCAGGTGTTTGGGAGAGAGAGATTATACCAAACTGTGATGCACTCTATGTTTGTCCTCTCACACATGATGATGTTGCTTTTTGGATGTGGGTTGTGATATATGGTAATCATTGGTATATTCAATACTGGCTCATAACACTTTAAATTCTTGTCTTTTACTATGTTGTACCATGGTTTGTTCATAATTTACCTCTAGATAATGTATCACCTTATGAATCAAGTTGAACTACTAGAAACCAAGGTAGGTGTTTTACATCATTTTCCCTACTCATTTTGCACACCCCATCACTTCATCAACATTTTCATGCATTATCATCACTTCTCCTTCCATGCTTGAGTTATCATATGTATTGTAGCAAGGTTCAAAATAAAAAGGAAAATTATTAGGTATAAGAATGTCTAAATAAAAATCAAAGAGCTAAAAAAAATGCTCGAGGTAGAAGAAACTAAAGTCACATCATGCACATGAGACATGCCACCTTGCTATAAAACCCAGGTTCTCCCAGCCCCATTCTCAGATTAAAATGAACGAAAGAAAGAACTAAGCATATAAAAAGAGAAAAAGAAAAATAATCTCTAGCTCTTGAAACATCATTTCCCTTGTACCACATTCACCATCATCACTTGCACCCTATTTAGAATCCTAAGAAATACATCTTGTCTTAAGGGTTTTCACATGTAATTAAGGATAATGATGTCCACACGATGGTCAAGTTAGGAAAGAGTTAAAGATTAAATTTGTCATCGAGTATTAAGAGATTTCACATGATTGTAATGATTCGAATTTATGAAGGGAATGATACATATTTATAACCAAAACATAGAGATATAGTGAAATTAAACTTCTATTAATAAATGGAAAATGTTGAAATTGTACCAATGGTATCTCTATCTTTGAATGGAAATTGATGCAAGTAAAAGGAAGTAGAAGTTATGGCCCTGTTGTGGCCAGCAACAACCCCCCCTTTTATTTAGTTTTAGAAATAAAGCTAAATAAATGGGGACCCTTCTAAAAAATAAAAACTAGTGCTTACCTTTCTCTTAGATTATTTTCAAGATATATGTGAAAAATTATTCAATCTTAAAAAAAAATTAACAAAGTAATATTTTCTTATATAGTTCAGATGTGAAATGTGAATTAGTTACTTTATATGAATTTAATATTCTTGAAATCTAAAAGTTCAAATTTATGGAGAAATATTTGAAAGTAAAAACTACTTACAGAAAAGCAAGTAGACTCAATTAGTTTTTAAAAAAGTGAATTATTATATATTAAAAATATATTTTATAAAAATATTAAAATATTGACAAAAAAAATAAAAATTAATACTTTAAACTATAAAAAAAAGTGAGAATGTTGTAGAGTTGTTTTCATAAGTTATATAAATAGTTTGTTTTTTTATTTAATTAAGAAGCTTCTCTTTCATGTTATAAAATATATTAATGAACCAAAACCCAAATATATTAGAAAAAGAAATGGAAATTTATCTTCCATTAGCTCCAAAAACTGAATCCATTCCATACTTTAAATAATAAAAAATTAAAAATAAAAGTTCGATCTTCCAAGGCAGAGCAATATTCTATTTTTTATCTTGTAATTGAAGAATTTACCATCCCAATATATAAAGATGCTATCAATTTATAAGAAAATGTAGAGACAGACAAAAAAAACAACCCCCCTGTAACAAAATTGGCACATATAAGCAAACATTACACACTCCATAAAACAGAAAAAGTGTAACTTCCCATTCCATTCATAATAGAGCTGATGCTTAAAAAGTGTAACTTCCCATGATGGTAAAACAAACAGGAGGAACTTTCATAATGATAAAACAATTCCAGAGTGTGAGGTATCCACTTTTTATTCACACACAAAATAGTCCATCAACAAAGCTTTCTTTCACTTTTCCTTGCAAGGAATCATGAATTTGATTTTACTTCAGAAATTAACCAAAAAAAGTGCATATAGTAGAGAGCCTTAGTCACATGCTTAAACTTTAATGTTGGTCATTATGGAAATCAACTTAGGGCCATTGCCAACTATCAAATGAAGGCTGGTGCTCATACTGAAGGAAATCGACTTATTGCCAACTATCCAACAAACCTTGAAGTGAAAATTACATTACATTATGTACAAAAATGGATATAGTTTGAACATGTAAACTCCCCAAGTTTTCTTGTGCCCCTCATTGATGGCTGTTGTTAAGCTATAACATGGGGAAAAGCTCCCCCCTTCCCTTACAGTTCGCTGCTTAGGGTTGCACGGTTTCCATATCCAACCATTAATCCAGTCATCTTCTTATTACTCAGACGCTCTTGGAAAACCGTTGAGTCTTCAAATCTGTTACCAAATTATGAAAAAATCAAATAAATAATGAATTCATGACTATCTTTGGAAAATATCTATGTATGATTAATTTCATTGTGACATAATAGCTAAGATAAAATATCATTAGGTAAGCAAACCAATTTAAATCTTGATGATACAGAATCTTTAGTGATTTTAATATCTGAAGAATAATTAATTGCTCTGTACCTATCAGGGAACGGTATCAGGTGTTGCAAACTTTGTGCTAAATTAACAACATCTTCTGCATTACTGACTATTTGATTGAAACATATATATCTCCCATAGGCAGATGGATCTTCATAAGCACATATATGTGCATTCGCTAGAAACCTTATGTCTACACTAGCTAAAGTGCCCTTCTCATACACTTGTGTAGCGCCTACGATCATGAAGACTAGTCACTGTAAATAAAATACCTAATATTTTTCACTTCCACAGATTAGATCCTTTCCAAGGGATTATTATACCATATTTGTACGTTATGGAGCAGAGTCTATTTGATATGCAAATCTCTCACCCTCACCTTTAAGATATGCAATGGTAGATCCTAAGCTTTTGTATCTGATACCAGGTCCCACAATTAGAGATGAGTTGATTGTCACCATATTCAACCCCATGTCCATGGCCATCGCCCATGCAGCCTTCTCTGATAGCGTCTTGGCTAATTGTACCACCACTGTGAACAAGAAATAATGTATAATTAGAACATAATACCACAGATCACTACAAGGTTCAGAACACTGTTATTAAACTATACAGCTTTGAACTCCACAATCTTTGAGAAACACCCAAATTATACATATACCCCTCAAAAAAATGATGAATACTACACCACAATGTATTTAGGTTCTCTCTGTAAAATATATATACTTAGCACAAAGCCATTTTAGCCTTGATTCAGTATGCAGCAAAGATTTAAACAAAGGTTACATATCTAGACTTACTCATTATTTGATGAATTTATAACCTGGGCAACTTCAAGGACAAAAATGAATTGGATATGGATTGTTTCATATAGAGAAGATATATGCACTCTGTTATCTATGACGTGGTATCACTTCAACAATCTTAAGAGGCAAAAGATCAATTGGATATGGATTATTGCAGGGTTATCTGCAATATGTAGCATGTATTACCATTTGAGAAATTTTAAAAAGCCAAAAGCTAATTGGATATGGATTCATGGACTGAGAGAAGCAAGATGAATATGTAGCATGTATTATCATTTGAGCAATTTCAAAAAGCCAAAAGCTAGTTGGATATGGATTCATGGATTGAGAGAAGGCTGAAGCAAGATGCATTCTATAGCTTAGTAAAATGATAGTGTACAAACTAAAATATGAAAGATTCAATTGGATTTATTTCTTTAGATTGGAAGTACCAATTATGCTTTTCGCCACCCAGATACAATTGTTACAAATGACATGTTTAGCTCATATTAAATATACTATTGTCATGAATTCCATTGCCTTGGAAAACTACTATTGTAGTTGGCCTTGAGAAACTGTAGATGCAAACGTTGAAGTTATTTATTAGATTAACTAATCTGATGGAAGCAGCCTTATATGAAAACTTCTGAGTCAATTACTAGATTAAGTAACTAATCAGAACAATGCTATCGAACATACCATTCAGTTAGATATCGTTAACAAGTTAAAAGGAAAAAGTGATAAATCAGTCCACTTTACTTAGATTTTATACTAAACTTAACATTTTGTCATTTAAAAATTATATATACAGACCTTGAATTTCCTGCAAAGGCTTGCATCACTCCAATTCCTCTCATCAAGGGCACTAACCTTGTAGTCTCCATCTTCTCTCCAAATTGCTGCAGCCACAGGAGAAGTGAACACAACTTTCTCAATGGTATCGGTCTGAGCACACACTTCCAGTGCATTGTGGGCTACTTGCACTTCAAGTTCTGCCATCACTTCCTGTATTACACAAGTCCACATCTATCAATATTCAACCATTCCAATACATATACCAAAATTCCCACATCTTTAATTCAAAGGTTCACTAACTTACATCATAACCTGTAGCACTCCGAGGGTGTTCAAAGGTATATAACAGACTAGACCAGCGCTTGAGCGCATCAGTAATGCTGTGATAATCCAAGATGTCTGCATAGAAGATCTACAATCGATCCCCATGCAATATCTGAGAGACTCAACTTCGCCTGCCACCATTTAAAATCATCAATGAAGAATGCCAGTATAATATAAGTTCAATAAAAAAGAAATGTCAAAACCTTCATCTCAATTTCAAGGTGACTGGGAATTCAAAATAGGAATGGGATGGCGCGACTTTCCTATATTTATTCTTAGGGGTTTGAGAAAAAGGTAATGCATCAAACTTGGGTTAAAATCCTAAATTCATAGATTCATCTTAACGTGAAATTTATCAAGAAACTACAAAATCTTGTTCTCTTTTCAATAAATAAACATACCAGCGTCTCTCTGCACAATGGCGTGCACTGAATGGCCTCGTCGCAGAAGGCCCCAAACAATCCACAAGTCTACATAAATGGATGCATCCATGACACAGACAACCTTGTCATTTCCCTCATAGGGGTTCAGACCAGAGGTAAACACCAGCATGGCTGCTCTCTCCACAAATCATTTTTCCGAATGAAAGCCTACAAGAGAGAGACATAAGTAAAAGATTCTGCGTAGTTGACCATGGCAAGAGTGTTCACTAGATTCATGGGATTGGCTTCTGTGTGAAGTTGAATGACAGGGAGTAGTCTACCCAGGCGGAGGAATTGGTGAGGGAGCAGACCACGGTTTATTTCTGAATTCAAATTCCATGGTGAATTAACTTCCCAGTGGCAAGATGCGATGGAAATCGGAATGTGTGTCAGGAACCTGTCCGTAGTCGACATTACTGTAGAGGGTGGCGGAGCTAGGCGGAGGCCACAGAGGGTGGCAGAGGGCAGAGGAATTGCCGGCGGCCGGAGCCGGAGGTTTTTCTGGATGGCAATGGAAACCGGGCCATTCCTACGCTTGGGTAGACTACTCCTTTTTTCTCATGGGTATATGGTTTGTTGAAATTATGAAAAGTTATCAACAAAATTAATGTGAAAGGTTGTTTTTTTTGTATGGATATTTATAAGAAATTTGAGGATCCAAATTATTATGTTTCATATTCAATTGATATTTTCTTCATACATAAAAAGAATTGTGGAACCACATTTTTTTAGATGTAGCTCCTATAGCATTGGTTTGAAAGAATATCTACTTTTTAAATTCCATCATAGGCCAATTAACAATTATAAAGTATCACTTTAAGGAAAAAATGGTAATTTCTTATTAATATGTGGTGGCTAGCTTTAATTATTAAATACAAACAATGAATCTTTTTAATATTGATTAAAATAAAAAAAGGAATTACAAACATACATTTCAATATGGAAGAAATGGATTGACATGAAGAGGAACAATATTGTCATCTTATGGGACTTATTAGGCGGTTATATAGAAATATTTGGACACTCTCCCTCAGAGAATTGAGCATAGAATAATTAGTTTGGCCATCCATAATAAGAAACAATTCTCTAATAGAGTATTTACATGAAGTTATAAAAGAAACTTGAGGGATAATGTCCCCCACAATTTAGGGTTACTACACTATACCTTTACATAATGAGCTTGTGATACATTCCCCCTACACAATGATAATGTAAATGGAAAAATGCTCATAGCACCAACACCATAGTAAGATTATGTGCTATGAATTAGTAATGAAATGAAGGTGTTTATTGAGATGCGAATGCTACTCTTGAATGATGCAAGAAAACTAGAACATCAAGAGTTATTTAAAATTTGTATAGAAAATGTAATAAAAAAACATTTTATCACTCGCTTAGAAGAAAATGTCATTCATGTTAATACCATCATATGGATATGATAATCCATATTTAAACATGAGCACAACAAATTACAAAGATAACCATAAACAAAAATATGCAGCAAAAATAACACTTCATTTCATTAATATCAAATACTAAAATATGCTTACAAACATAATAGAAATAAGACTAGCTGGGGCGATGTTAGCTTATCTCTTAGAAGAGATGTGGTGACTACATGCCTTTGAACTGTGTTACAATGTGGCTCAAAGGCCTATTTATTATTGACAAACAATTGAAAACCATAAACATCCAAAAACCTAACCTTAGGAGATGAACCGCCAAACTATGGGCCCCATTTGGGTAAATTTGTACATCAAATTCTCGGGGTCGTAACTTTGGCATACGACATTTGTTTGATGCACATAATACCTCGTTAGAAAGATATTTCTGAGCACTAGAGCTTTTGAGTGGAAAACATTGGTACATGAACCATGTTGACCTTTATTTTCCAAAAACAAAAGTGGTTTAGGGCCTCAAAATGGGTCTGAAAGTTCAAAACCTGAAAAACTGAAAGAAACAATGGTGGGGCTCCAAGTAGAATAGGATGGTGGACACCAATATCCACCTGGATCATATACACACCTACAGTAGGATGCAGAGGAGAGAAAATCAAATTAAATGAGGGGCCTTCTAACATTTAAGGAAAAACAAGAATAAATTCAACATAATGTTGAGAGTGGGAATGATGTTGATTAACGAGACTTTATTTGAATGAAATTTGCTTAAATATTGATTGAATATTGTGAATTTATATTACAATAATTATTTTCTTAGTTTGTCTTTCCTCGTATTTATTCAATATTGTTAAATTTAGAAATGGGTATCATAATGATATTATTCATGCACATACAAAAATAGTATGTTGACAAATATACATCAAATTTGGAATTAGAGCACACACACACACACACACACACACACACACACACACACACCTCAAATTTACACCATATAAAAAAAATATATATTAAATTCTTATGCAATTTTACATTTTTACTTGTCTCATTATGATGTTGAAAATAATCATATGTTTATCTATCATATATGTAATTAAGTGTATCATATGATTCTTTGTTCTATCCTCAAAATTTTTACTTTATGTTTATTGCCTTTTTCAGCTAAATATGAATCAAAACTGATCCTAACCTCACCATTACTTTGGTAGTGTCAATATGCATTTATTGGGAAGAGAAGTAACATTTGACAATGTTAAGGAAGCTTATTATAATCAAGCCATCCTATGTTATTATTTTATCCCTTGGATATATAAGAAAAAAAGTGGTTTTACAACACATTTGCTACCCCAACCTTGCATGTGTAACATATACATCCTACCATTGCTAACACATTTGATACCATCATCTAGCTTATGTAACATATGTATCTTATCCATGTGCTACCCTTTAAATGAGGAGTTAAAGTGCCCCATCTATAACATGGTGTGCCATTTAATTTTTTGGTTACATTGCTTTGTTTCATTGTGACATCTCATTTGGTCATGCGATGTGTCAAAGACAGATGATCGAGACCAATATCATAGATATGATGTTGAGAATTCTTTGACAATTAGTTAGAGTTACTACAACCCCTCCTTTGTCTCCTCCATCATTTCCATTGTCGGGGTTTTGTGGTTTTGTGCTCTGCAAGTTTTATGAGGGTTTTTACTTCACTTGAGTTTCCAAATGCATTGCATTTTATACTAAGCTTATACCTGAATGTTGGTTGTTTCCTCCATGAAGTAGATTGTTTGATTGAAGATTAGATTGGTTTGAAATGGCGGTGTAATCACCTATTAGTATAATTCTATAGGTAATGATTGAGCTTGACTTATCTTGGGTTGTCAAAAATGTTTTTATCTTTAAAATTTCACTCTTAGAGTTTTAAGAGTTTGATAGATGAAAATGTTTATACCACTCTCTTTATGTCTGAGGGCCTTGAAAGGGACTTTGGCCCTTGTTTTTAACATTTCATGGTTCTTCCCACATCTTCTAATGAGATCTTTAGCTCTTGCTACCAATTTCATTCAACATAGTAGATATCAGGGATGTCTATGTCAGAGATTAGTGTTGGAATTATCCTATAGGTAAATATTAGGGTTATATTTTCCATAATTCCCTTTAATTTATTTATAATTGATGGTGTGAGTCGTTTCTTTAGTTATTATTATACTATATTGGTATATTGTCCATAAATGAGGCCTTCAAACCCTTTCTCAGTAGCTTTAATTTTTCAACTTCATTCTTATCCATTTTGAAGGTGAGTTTATGTTGAAACATAGGTACACTATTGTCGTTCTATTTTCTTGTCAAAACTTATATTTATGGTTTAGTTATGCACAAATTTAATTACCCAAATGCTTCCGTACTAGTGACAATTTCCTTTCTACAGGGTCTAGGAGTCTTGGCATTTAAAAAATAATCACGAAGTAAAATTTGGGAACAACCCCTCAATTTATATTCAGGTTTTGTAAGTAAAATTAAGTTTTCACTTGCTAATGAATATATATTTTTTTTATTTAAGATCCAGGTTGGTATTTTAACACCATTTTGATGTTTGCATGGATTTTGTTTTTTTTTATAATTATATATACCCTAGTTCATCTCAAGTACTGGAACATTTGTTGAATTTGTATTTTTTTTCCTCGCTATTGTAGATTGGTTATGTCATGCTGATATTCTTTGGCCTATGATGGCCATAGTAATAGATGGATTAATTTTTGTGTTGAGATGTACATACACACACATGTAACTCTATGTGTATCCCGCTATTGAGTCTGTTATTACTCAGATTATAGCATGCAATGAGATTTTACTACTTAGTTTTGTACAATAATTAGGTATACATGTGTTCTCCGATAGGCCCTCCTATACATGATGTGATTGAGAAACCTGGATTAAGTTTTATTATTATGGTTTTCCTACAATAGCTTAGTTGTAGCCATGTATAAACATAAACATTAAACTTAGTGTATTTTGCTTAATATTCTATTTGTTGGGTTTTGTGGATAATTTTTTTTTTTATAACTAGTAGTGAATGTATAAGTATTATTTCCGAATCTATTTGTTTAATTTTAAACTTCCTTTAGGTAGTTTCGTGCTTAGTTATTTCTCCATTTATTAGTCTATTTTTTTATATACATGAATCAAGTCATCTAGCATGAACAATTTTTGTTTATGTTTATGCGTGTTTGGTTAAAAATATGTCTTTGTTATTTTCATGCTCAACCTTTAATTATCTGAACATATTTTGAATTTAAAACCCTAGACCTTCCATACCAGCCCTTAACCAAGTTAAGCTGAGACTAATTTGAAGAAATCTGTGTTACTAAGGTAGCCAATTGTAAGACACCTAGACTATGGGTTTCTGCATCGACTCCTCCAAGGGTTTTTATTTACATTATGAACAGGGACTATTTTTTTTAAGGGTTATCATAAAGTTATCCTTTTCTAATGGACTAGCAAATCTTACTCATTTTCTTGTTTACAATATAATTAGAAAGAATACTTTCGTCTACCCAGGATATTTAAGCATAACCAAATTGATCTCAAAGATTATTTATTTACCAAGAATACATTTAATAAGGCATATGCTCCACTATTTACTCATAATTTCATAATGTGGTTGAAAAACAATCTCTAAAAGAACTCGATTCTCTTAGTATTGGGAAATATAATAAGAGCAAGCATGCTCCACTATTTACTCATAATTTCATAATGTGGTTGAAAAACAATCTCTAAAAGAACTCGATTCTCTTAGTATTGGGAAATATAATAAGAGCAAGCATGCACCTCTCATCCAAATGAACTATTGTATTTGTAATCCCCCCTGAGCATCAGGCTACCCTTTTGTTAGCAATATTTATTACTATTAACAGTATTCCTCCTTAGACCCTATAAACATATTTCTAGTTCAATGTCCAAACTTTTGTTTTCTTCCTTAAGGTCGAGTCTTTTCTTCTACACTAGAACCCTTTTTCTTAGCCTTCCTTTCTCTCATGCAATCCTCTTTCCTTCCCCACTGCATGACCTTTATCTCCCATCACGCTATATTTTTTCATTGGAAATCTTGGAAAAGATGGAGGTTTAGTGTTGTTACAACTATCACTTGAAAATCTACCTCTTTTTGGAATCCAACTAACTTTTGACTGATTTCCTGAAAATTAGGTGCCATGATTACTCACATGTTGGATCCTCTTATATTTCCACATAAATGGCAAGCAAAATAAATAGTATTTGATTCATAAAGATATGTTAATACTTACATTTTTCATCCAACTTAGTCTTAGCCCCATGGTTATTATTATAATTTAATTATTTGCAAGAAATAAATCCATAAAGTTTGATAAGGAAATAATTACATCAGGGATAATACACATAGACACAAACACACACATATACACGCTGTCACACACATATTGTGGGAATTAGAGATAAATACATTTGGAGTTGACATTTTTGTATTAAATGAAAATTCACGTTCTTGGAATTGAAAGTAACACCTATGGAATAAAAAATTACACTTTTCACAACAAATATTGATGCTTTTAAAATCCAGTTTTGCACTTTAGAAATTTTGATAGTGACACCTTAAGAATCAAAATTCGTATTTTTTAGCTCTAAATTTTTCTTTATGAATCAAAATTTAATAATATAGGGGATATCCATTGTACTAAAATCCAAACTTACTACTATTGTTTTATATTTTATCTTCTAGAAAAGAGAACGTTGGCCATAACATAAGTGTAGTTTCTACACCATTAGTGAAGTTATATTAGCTCTAAATAACAATGCCACCTAGACATTGCGTTCAACCATATCTAACATATGTGGATAATTGTTTCGTATGTTTCATTAGGCTAGTTCACTATTGGCATTGCATCAAGCGGTGCTCTATATCATCTTAAAAGTAAGGACTATTTTAGTTAAAACTCTCTGAGTTGTACTTCGTCTTGAAGCTTGGAGGCTTATGGCTAGATTTGGCCACTAAATTCTTGAATACCTATTATTTTATTTTTTTATTAATGTTTTGATTTGTCATTATTTCAAATTGATACAACTAGTTGGGCATTTAGAATTCCCAAATAAACGTTATGTTCAATTTAGTTCCTGCATTTGCATTAGTCAAGAGAAGTTTCTTGTGAAGTTTTAATTAGCCTTGTGATCTAAAGAGTTCTTGTGAACATCTTTTTTTTAGCTATAGCCATGAGGATGTTGAAGATAATGGAGAATATTCTACAATAGGTTGAGTTGGTTCACGTAACCTCAGGATAGGAATTAGTTTCTATTTCTTAAGATGTTGTTCTAACTTCCTTAAAACCATGTTTTCTATTTAATGTGTAATGTGCATGAACAATGTAGATCGTTTTGCAGAGCCAGACTCTCTTAGTTTAGACTCTCTTTCGTAGAGCTGGCCAATGGGTTTTATTTCGTTTAATACAAACATTGCCATTTTTATCATGGTATGAGACTGTTAGGGCTAAGGAACATGTATATTGTCTGGTGGGTGCAACTAAACCAAAATTGCCGCAAGTTTTGAGTGGATAGGTGTGACAATAGCACTCTTACACTCTCGTGATTTCTATTTTTCGACCGTCACATGTTTTTAGTGTACATCTACGACAGTCTCAAATATTAGGTGTATATCTGCGATAGTCTCGGATATTAGGCGTACATCTGTGAGGATTTCCCTAAAAATTGATGTATATCTGTGATAGTCTCAGGTTTTAAGCGTACATCTGCGACGACATCTCAGAAAATTGATGTATATCTACGACAGTCTCAGATATTGGGCGTATATTTGTGATGATCGTGTAAACAACTAAAAAGGCTCCGATAGAAGGTTGCATCTTGGAGAAGGCTATAGAGGCTGACAACATAAGGTTGTCTGGAGGCTATGAAGGAAGCCACGGTGATCAGTAGGTGTGCTACGAGATCAAACAACATTGAAGATCAATGATCTATCTCTGTCACAGATCTGGGGTAAATCTAACATCTTCTTTTACCTGTCGAATTTTATTTTGTCTAAATCGCCAAAATTAATAATAATATGTTTGAATCATGCTTGAATGAGCATAATAAGCTCGATGGTTCCAATTATGCAAATTGGAAATTCAAGATTCAGACTCTGCTAGACGTGTAGAGTGCTTGGACGATTGTGAATGGGGATGAGATGAAGCTCGCGACTGGATCAACATCGATCCCAGATTGGCAGAAGCGAGAAGGTAAAGCAAGGATGTTGTTGAATATGTCAGTGAAAGACTACATCATACCACACATTAGAGAATGTAAGACAAGTAACGAGATTTGGGGAATTCTAAAGGATTTGTTTGAGATTAGGAATTCAAATCATCTTTTGTTCCCCAAGAGTAAGATCTTATCCCTGAAAATGGAGGAGAATGAAACAATTACTTCATTCGTAGCAAGGATCAAGGATCTGAAGAACAAATTGGCAAACACTGGTCATACAATTGACGATACAAATCTAGTAATAATTACCATGAATAGTGTGATCGATGACTACCAAATGTTCATTAAGGGATAAATCTGAGAGAGAAGATCTTGAAATTTGAAGAGCAGACAAGAATATTGATGCAGGAAGAGGAAAGAAGATCAACTCTGAAACCCCAGAGTGTCAATCTTGCAATGATGGTGAAGAAAAACTTCTTCAAAGGGAAAGGAAGTCCACAATAGCAAAACATAGAAAACTCACACAAAAGACCAAATTTGACCCTAGGTATGCATCCGAATAGAAACTACTCTGAAACTAAATGCTTTTATTACGGAAAACTGGGTCATATTGCTAGGAAGTGCAAGAAGAAGAAATATCATGAAGAACAACAGAAGAAGAAAAGACATGCATGTCATCTCGTCAATGACAATCATGTGCATAATTTCAGATTGTTCATGGCAGATCATGATGAGAATGTTGATGCAGACATTTGGTATGTATATTCAGGAGTGTCAACACAAATGACAAGGAACAAGCATTGGTTCGAAGATTTTGAAGAAAGCAATGAAGGAGCACAGATTTACCTAGGTGATGATAGAAGTCATCAAATCAAAGGGTGTGGGAAAATTTTTGTCATTCTACCTAATGGTAATATCAAAAAAATTCATAATGTTATGTATGTGCCTAGTGTAACAAAGAACTTGATTTATGTATCCATGATTACAAATCAAGATCTGAAAGTTGAATTCTTTAAATCTAACTGTTATATTAAGGATCTGCTAGATTGCATGAAGACAATTGCACTAGTTTGAGAATTGATAGCAGCGAGCCTGACTACAAAAGAGCTATGGCATCAGAGGTTTGGCCACATCAACTACAATGATTTGCTGTTACTACAAGAGAAGGAAATGGTAAGAGATCTTCCTATGCTAAAGCAAGTACATAATGATTGTGATGTGTGTACATTAGGAAAAATTCATAGAGAAGAATTCCCTGTTCGAGTGGAAAAGAAACAGAGGGATATACTTGAATTAGTGCACACGGACCTTTGTGGACCCATGCAGGCAAAATCATTAGGAGGTGCGTTGTATTTTCTATTATTTATTTATGACTGTACGAATTTTTCTTGGGTGTATTTCTTAAGTAAGAAGTGCCATACATTCGAATACTTTAAGCAGTTCAAAAATATGATTGAAAGACAAACAGGGAAACAGATAAAAATTCTTCATTCTGATCAGGGGGAGAATACAGGAAGGATGAGCTTATTAGGTATTGTAAATATCATGAAATTTTGTAGCAGTTCACAGTACCCCATATTCCACAACAAAATGGAGTAACAGAAAGAAAGAACATAACACTAGCGAAATGTGCTAGAAATATGTTTAAAGGTAAGAATATTTCAAATGGTTTTTGGGTTGAAGCAGTGAATATTGCAGTTTATTTGAAAAATAGAAATCCTACAAAGAGTTTTGACTCTAAAACTCCTTATGAAGCATTATATGGATTTAAGCCTGCAGTAAAACATGTTGGCATTATGATACATATGTTGTACTTGATGGCAACCCACTCATCTCAGATGATAAATTATAGTGTAGAGAAAAGTTCACGCACTTTCATGTAGAGAAAATTTCATGAACTTTCATGCAGAGAAAAGCGCACGCACATGGGAAATCTAATGGTTGGTTCATGGTATTGGTCCGACAGTTTTTGATCCTATGGTTTTGGTCCACGTATTGCATCCAAAAGAATTGAACCCAAGTATTGGGTCCATGGTATTGTTTCTCAAATGGTTTTGGTCCATGGTTTTGAGTGAGGCCTAGCCTATAAAAAGGAAAGGAGATCATTTGGCTAAAGACAAATGTTGAAAATCTTAAGAAGAGCAAGATCTGAATTTCTGATAATCGGTTGGTGAGACATTGTTGAATCTGAATCAAGGAGAAATTGGAGCATTATAAGTCAGATCTACTAAAGAGAGCGGCAACGGTGTAGTGCGGAGGTGCACAGAACCAGAGAAGAAGCAGGTGCGGAGTTGCGTAGACTCGTCACAGTAGAAGTGCGGATATCCGCAGGTTTCCTTCGGTGAAGTTGCGGACCTTTCTTGAAATATATTTTAGGTGTCTTTTATCTATTTCTGCAGAGATCTGGGTTTAAATTGGTGTTTTGTCACTGGTGTTATTTTCTGGTTACTGCATTCTGAGAAGTTATTTGTTTAAAGGAGATTGGGTTATGCACATGTACATGATGTTTTGGATCCAGTTTGAAAATTGATGAAACGT
>APFE030716350.1:78125-90952 GCA_000404065.3 Pinus taeda | reverse complement strand
TGGCTGCTCTCTCCACAAATCATTTTTCCGAATGAAAGCCTACAAGAGAGAGACATAAGTAAAAGATTCTGCGTAGTTGACCATGGCAAGAGTGTTCACTAGATTCATGGGATTGGCTTCTGTGTGAAGTTGAATGACAGGGAGTAGTCTACCCAGGCGGAGGAATTGGTGAGGGAGCAGACCACGGTTTATTTCTGAATTCAAATTCCATGGTGAATTAACTTCCCAGTGGCAAGATGCGATGGAAATCGGAATGTGTGTCAGGAACCTGTCCGTAGTCGACATTACTGTAGAGGGTGGCGGAGCTAGGCGGAGGCCACAGAGGGTGGCAGAGGGCAGAGGAATTGCCGGCGGCCGGAGCCGGAGGTTTTTCTGGATGGCAATGGAAACCGGGCCATTCCTACGCTTGGGTAGACTACTCCTTTTTTCTCATGGGTATATGGTTTGTTGAAATTATGAAAAGTTATCAACAAAATTAATGTGAAAGGTTGTTTTTTTTGTATGGATATTTATAAGAAATTTGAGGATCCAAATTATTATGTTTCATATTCAATTGATATTTTCTTCATACATAAAAAGAATTGTGGAACCACATTTTTTTAGATGTAGCTCCTATAGCATTGGTTTGAAAGAATATCTACTTTTTAAATTCCATCATAGGCCAATTAACAATTATAAAGTATCACTTTAAGGAAAAAATGGTAATTTCTTATTAATATGTGGTGGCTAGCTTTAATTATTAAATACAAACAATGAATCTTTTTAATATTGATTAAAATAAAAAAAGGAATTACAAACATACATTTCAATATGGAAGAAATGGATTGACATGAAGAGGAACAATATTGTCATCTTATGGGACTTATTAGGCGGTTATATAGAAATATTTGGACACTCTCCCTCAGAGAATTGAGCATAGAATAATTAGTTTGGCCATCCATAATAAGAAACAATTCTCTAATAGAGTATTTACATGAAGTTATAAAAGAAACTTGAGGGATAATGTCCCCCACAATTTAGGGTTACTACACTATACCTTTACATAATGAGCTTGTGATACATTCCCCCTACACAATGATAATGTAAATGGAAAAATGCTCATAGCACCAACACCATAGTAAGATTATGTGCTATGAATTAGTAATGAAATGAAGGTGTTTATTGAGATGCGAATGCTACTCTTGAATGATGCAAGAAAACTAGAACATCAAGAGTTATTTAAAATTTGTATAGAAAATGTAATAAAAAAACATTTTATCACTCGCTTAGAAGAAAATGTCATTCATGTTAATACCATCATATGGATATGATAATCCATATTTAAACATGAGCACAACAAATTACAAAGATAACCATAAACAAAAATATGCAGCAAAAATAACACTTCATTTCATTAATATCAAATACTAAAATATGCTTACAAACATAATAGAAATAAGACTAGCTGGGGCGATGTTAGCTTATCTCTTAGAAGAGATGTGGTGACTACATGCCTTTGAACTGTGTTACAATGTGGCTCAAAGGCCTATTTATTATTGACAAACAATTGAAAACCATAAACATCCAAAAACCTAACCTTAGGAGATGAACCGCCAAACTATGGGCCCCATTTGGGTAAATTTGTACATCAAATTCTCGGGGTCGTAACTTTGGCATACGACATTTGTTTGATGCACATAATACCTCGTTAGAAAGATATTTCTGAGCACTAGAGCTTTTGAGTGGAAAACATTGGTACATGAACCATGTTGACCTTTATTTTCCAAAAACAAAAGTGGTTTAGGGCCTCAAAATGGGTCTGAAAGTTCAAAACCTGAAAAACTGAAAGAAACAATGGTGGGGCTCCAAGTAGAATAGGATGGTGGACACCAATATCCACCTGGATCATATACACACCTACAGTAGGATGCAGAGGAGAGAAAATCAAATTAAATGAGGGGCCTTCTAACATTTAAGGAAAAACAAGAATAAATTCAACATAATGTTGAGAGTGGGAATGATGTTGATTAACGAGACTTTATTTGAATGAAATTTGCTTAAATATTGATTGAATATTGTGAATTTATATTACAATAATTATTTTCTTAGTTTGTCTTTCCTCGTATTTATTCAATATTGTTAAATTTAGAAATGGGTATCATAATGATATTATTCATGCACATACAAAAATAGTATGTTGACAAATATACATCAAATTTGGAATTAGAGCACACACACACACACACACACACACACACACACACACACACCTCAAATTTACACCATATAAAAAAAATATATATTAAATTCTTATGCAATTTTACATTTTTACTTGTCTCATTATGATGTTGAAAATAATCATATGTTTATCTATCATATATGTAATTAAGTGTATCATATGATTCTTTGTTCTATCCTCAAAATTTTTACTTTATGTTTATTGCCTTTTTCAGCTAAATATGAATCAAAACTGATCCTAACCTCACCATTACTTTGGTAGTGTCAATATGCATTTATTGGGAAGAGAAGTAACATTTGACAATGTTAAGGAAGCTTATTATAATCAAGCCATCCTATGTTATTATTTTATCCCTTGGATATATAAGAAAAAAAGTGGTTTTACAACACATTTGCTACCCCAACCTTGCATGTGTAACATATACATCCTACCATTGCTAACACATTTGATACCATCATCTAGCTTATGTAACATATGTATCTTATCCATGTGCTACCCTTTAAATGAGGAGTTAAAGTGCCCCATCTATAACATGGTGTGCCATTTAATTTTTTGGTTACATTGCTTTGTTTCATTGTGACATCTCATTTGGTCATGCGATGTGTCAAAGACAGATGATCGAGACCAATATCATAGATATGATGTTGAGAATTCTTTGACAATTAGTTAGAGTTACTACAACCCCTCCTTTGTCTCCTCCATCATTTCCATTGTCGGGGTTTTGTGGTTTTGTGCTCTGCAAGTTTTATGAGGGTTTTTACTTCACTTGAGTTTCCAAATGCATTGCATTTTATACTAAGCTTATACCTGAATGTTGGTTGTTTCCTCCATGAAGTAGATTGTTTGATTGAAGATTAGATTGGTTTGAAATGGCGGTGTAATCACCTATTAGTATAATTCTATAGGTAATGATTGAGCTTGACTTATCTTGGGTTGTCAAAAATGTTTTTATCTTTAAAATTTCACTCTTAGAGTTTTAAGAGTTTGATAGATGAAAATGTTTATACCACTCTCTTTATGTCTGAGGGCCTTGAAAGGGACTTTGGCCCTTGTTTTTAACATTTCATGGTTCTTCCCACATCTTCTAATGAGATCTTTAGCTCTTGCTACCAATTTCATTCAACATAGTAGATATCAGGGATGTCTATGTCAGAGATTAGTGTTGGAATTATCCTATAGGTAAATATTAGGGTTATATTTTCCATAATTCCCTTTAATTTATTTATAATTGATGGTGTGAGTCGTTTCTTTAGTTATTATTATACTATATTGGTATATTGTCCATAAATGAGGCCTTCAAACCCTTTCTCAGTAGCTTTAATTTTTCAACTTCATTCTTATCCATTTTGAAGGTGAGTTTATGTTGAAACATAGGTACACTATTGTCGTTCTATTTTCTTGTCAAAACTTATATTTATGGTTTAGTTATGCACAAATTTAATTACCCAAATGCTTCCGTACTAGTGACAATTTCCTTTCTACAGGGTCTAGGAGTCTTGGCATTTAAAAAATAATCACGAAGTAAAATTTGGGAACAACCCCTCAATTTATATTCAGGTTTTGTAAGTAAAATTAAGTTTTCACTTGCTAATGAATATATATTTTTTTTATTTAAGATCCAGGTTGGTATTTTAACACCATTTTGATGTTTGCATGGATTTTGTTTTTTTTTATAATTATATATACCCTAGTTCATCTCAAGTACTGGAACATTTGTTGAATTTGTATTTTTTTTCCTCGCTATTGTAGATTGGTTATGTCATGCTGATATTCTTTGGCCTATGATGGCCATAGTAATAGATGGATTAATTTTTGTGTTGAGATGTACATACACACACATGTAACTCTATGTGTATCCCGCTATTGAGTCTGTTATTACTCAGATTATAGCATGCAATGAGATTTTACTACTTAGTTTTGTACAATAATTAGGTATACATGTGTTCTCCGATAGGCCCTCCTATACATGATGTGATTGAGAAACCTGGATTAAGTTTTATTATTATGGTTTTCCTACAATAGCTTAGTTGTAGCCATGTATAAACATAAACATTAAACTTAGTGTATTTTGCTTAATATTCTATTTGTTGGGTTTTGTGGATAATTTTTTTTTTTATAACTAGTAGTGAATGTATAAGTATTATTTCCGAATCTATTTGTTTAATTTTAAACTTCCTTTAGGTAGTTTCGTGCTTAGTTATTTCTCCATTTATTAGTCTATTTTTTTATATACATGAATCAAGTCATCTAGCATGAACAATTTTTGTTTATGTTTATGCGTGTTTGGTTAAAAATATGTCTTTGTTATTTTCATGCTCAACCTTTAATTATCTGAACATATTTTGAATTTAAAACCCTAGACCTTCCATACCAGCCCTTAACCAAGTTAAGCTGAGACTAATTTGAAGAAATCTGTGTTACTAAGGTAGCCAATTGTAAGACACCTAGACTATGGGTTTCTGCATCGACTCCTCCAAGGGTTTTTATTTACATTATGAACAGGGACTATTTTTTTTAAGGGTTATCATAAAGTTATCCTTTTCTAATGGACTAGCAAATCTTACTCATTTTCTTGTTTACAATATAATTAGAAAGAATACTTTCGTCTACCCAGGATATTTAAGCATAACCAAATTGATCTCAAAGATTATTTATTTACCAAGAATACATTTAATAAGGCATATGCTCCACTATTTACTCATAATTTCATAATGTGGTTGAAAAACAATCTCTAAAAGAACTCGATTCTCTTAGTATTGGGAAATATAATAAGAGCAAGCATGCACCTCTCATCCAAATGAACTATTGTATTTGTAATCCCCCCTGAGCATCAGGCTACCCTTTTGTTAGCAATATTTATTACTATTAACAGTATTCCTCCTTAGACCCTATAAACATATTTCTAGTTCAATGTCCAAACTTTTGTTTTCTTCCTTAAGGTCGAGTCTTTTCTTCTACACTAGAACCCTTTTTCTTAGCCTTCCTTTCTCTCATGCAATCCTCTTTCCTTCCCCACTGCATGACCTTTATCTCCCATCACGCTATATTTTTTCATTGGAAATCTTGGAAAAGATGGAGGTTTAGTGTTGTTACAACTATCACTTGAAAATCTACCTCTTTTTGGAATCCAACTAACTTTTGACTGATTTCCTGAAAATTAGGTGCCATGATTACTCACATGTTGGATCCTCTTATATTTCCACATAAATGGCAAGCAAAATAAATAGTATTTGATTCATAAAGATATGTTAATACTTACATTTTTCATCCAACTTAGTCTTAGCCCCATGGTTATTATTATAATTTAATTATTTGCAAGAAATAAATCCATAAAGTTTGATAAGGAAATAATTACATCAGGGATAATACACATAGACACAAACACACACATATACACGCTGTCACACACATATTGTGGGAATTAGAGATAAATACATTTGGAGTTGACATTTTTGTATTAAATGAAAATTCACGTTCTTGGAATTGAAAGTAACACCTATGGAATAAAAAATTACACTTTTCACAACAAATATTGATGCTTTTAAAATCCAGTTTTGCACTTTAGAAATTTTGATAGTGACACCTTAAGAATCAAAATTCGTATTTTTTAGCTCTAAATTTTTCTTTATGAATCAAAATTTAATAATATAGGGGATATCCATTGTACTAAAATCCAAACTTACTACTATTGTTTTATATTTTATCTTCTAGAAAAGAGAACGTTGGCCATAACATAAGTGTAGTTTCTACACCATTAGTGAAGTTATATTAGCTCTAAATAACAATGCCACCTAGACATTGCGTTCAACCATATCTAACATATGTGGATAATTGTTTCGTATGTTTCATTAGGCTAGTTCACTATTGGCATTGCATCAAGCGGTGCTCTATATCATCTTAAAAGTAAGGACTATTTTAGTTAAAACTCTCTGAGTTGTACTTCGTCTTGAAGCTTGGAGGCTTATGGCTAGATTTGGCCACTAAATTCTTGAATACCTATTATTTTATTTTTTTATTAATGTTTTGATTTGTCATTATTTCAAATTGATACAACTAGTTGGGCATTTAGAATTCCCAAATAAACGTTATGTTCAATTTAGTTCCTGCATTTGCATTAGTCAAGAGAAGTTTCTTGTGAAGTTTTAATTAGCCTTGTGATCTAAAGAGTTCTTGTGAACATCTTTTTTTTAGCTATAGCCATGAGGATGTTGAAGATAATGGAGAATATTCTACAATAGGTTGAGTTGGTTCACGTAACCTCAGGATAGGAATTAGTTTCTATTTCTTAAGATGTTGTTCTAACTTCCTTAAAACCATGTTTTCTATTTAATGTGTAATGTGCATGAACAATGTAGATCGTTTTGCAGAGCCAGACTCTCTTAGTTTAGACTCTCTTTCGTAGAGCTGGCCAATGGGTTTTATTTCGTTTAATACAAACATTGCCATTTTTATCATGGTATGAGACTGTTAGGGCTAAGGAACATGTATATTGTCTGGTGGGTGCAACTAAACCAAAATTGCCGCAAGTTTTGAGTGGATAGGTGTGACAATAGCACTCTTACACTCTCGTGATTTCTATTTTTCGACCGTCACATGTTTTTAGTGTACATCTACGACAGTCTCAAATATTAGGTGTATATCTGCGATAGTCTCGGATATTAGGCGTACATCTGTGAGGATTTCCCTAAAAATTGATGTATATCTGTGATAGTCTCAGGTTTTAAGCGTACATCTGCGACGACATCTCAGAAAATTGATGTATATCTACGACAGTCTCAGATATTGGGCGTATATTTGTGATGATCGTGTAAACAACTAAAAAGGCTCCGATAGAAGGTTGCATCTTGGAGAAGGCTATAGAGGCTGACAACATAAGGTTGTCTGGAGGCTATGAAGGAAGCCACGGTGATCAGTAGGTGTGCTACGAGATCAAACAACATTGAAGATCAATGATCTATCTCTGTCACAGATCTGGGGTAAATCTAACATCTTCTTTTACCTGTCGAATTTTATTTTGTCTAAATCGCCAAAATTAATAATAATATGTTTGAATCATGCTTGAATGAGCATAATAAGCTCGATGGTTCCAATTATGCAAATTGGAAATTCAAGATTCAGACTCTGCTAGACGTGTAGAGTGCTTGGACGATTGTGAATGGGGATGAGATGAAGCTCGCGACTGGATCAACATCGATCCCAGATTGGCAGAAGCGAGAAGGTAAAGCAAGGATGTTGTTGAATATGTCAGTGAAAGACTACATCATACCACACATTAGAGAATGTAAGACAAGTAACGAGATTTGGGGAATTCTAAAGGATTTGTTTGAGATTAGGAATTCAAATCATCTTTTGTTCCCCAAGAGTAAGATCTTATCCCTGAAAATGGAGGAGAATGAAACAATTACTTCATTCGTAGCAAGGATCAAGGATCTGAAGAACAAATTGGCAAACACTGGTCATACAATTGACGATACAAATCTAGTAATAATTACCATGAATAGTGTGATCGATGACTACCAAATGTTCATTAAGGGATAAATCTGAGAGAGAAGATCTTGAAATTTGAAGAGCAGACAAGAATATTGATGCAGGAAGAGGAAAGAAGATCAACTCTGAAACCCCAGAGTGTCAATCTTGCAATGATGGTGAAGAAAAACTTCTTCAAAGGGAAAGGAAGTCCACAATAGCAAAACATAGAAAACTCACACAAAAGACCAAATTTGACCCTAGGTATGCATCCGAATAGAAACTACTCTGAAACTAAATGCTTTTATTACGGAAAACTGGGTCATATTGCTAGGAAGTGCAAGAAGAAGAAATATCATGAAGAACAACAGAAGAAGAAAAGACATGCATGTCATCTCGTCAATGACAATCATGTGCATAATTTCAGATTGTTCATGGCAGATCATGATGAGAATGTTGATGCAGACATTTGGTATGTATATTCAGGAGTGTCAACACAAATGACAAGGAACAAGCATTGGTTCGAAGATTTTGAAGAAAGCAATGAAGGAGCACAGATTTATGCTTTTATTACGGAAAACTGGGTCATATTGCTAGGAAGTGCAAGAAGAAGAAATATCATGAAGAACAACAGAAGAAGAAAAGACATGCATGTCATCTCGTCAATGACAATCATGTGCATAATTTCAGATTGTTCATGGCAGATCATGATGAGAATGTTGATGCAGACATTTGGTATGTATATTCAGGAGTGTCAACACAAATGACAAGGAACAAGCATTGGTTCGAAGATTTTGAAGAAAGCAATGAAGGAGCACAGATTTACCTAGGTGATGATAGAAGTCATCAAATCAAAGGGTGTGGGAAAATTTTTGTCATTCTACCTAATGGTAATATCAAAAAAATTCATAATGTTATGTATGTGCCTAGTGTAACAAAGAACTTGATTTATGTATCCATGATTACAAATCAAGATCTGAAAGTTGAATTCTTTAAATCTAACTGTTATATTAAGGATCTGCTAGATTGCATGAAGACAATTGCACTAGTTTGAGAATTGATAGCAGCGAGCCTGACTACAAAAGAGCTATGGCATCAGAGGTTTGGCCACATCAACTACAATGATTTGCTGTTACTACAAGAGAAGGAAATGGTAAGAGATCTTCCTATGCTAAAGCAAGTACATAATGATTGTGATGTGTGTACATTAGGAAAAATTCATAGAGAAGAATTCCCTGTTCGAGTGGAAAAGAAACAGAGGGATATACTTGAATTAGTGCACACGGACCTTTGTGGACCCATGCAGGCAAAATCATTAGGAGGTGCGTTGTATTTTCTATTATTTATTTATGACT
Organism: Pinus taeda; assembly: GCA_000404065.3. Lineage (NCBI taxonomy): Eukaryota > Viridiplantae > Streptophyta > Pinopsida > Pinales > Pinaceae > Pinus > Pinus taeda. Next base: position 81,913 of record APFE030716350.1, on the reverse strand, counting down.
GTACGAATTTTTCTTGGGTGTATTTCTTAAGTAAGAAGTGCCATACATTCGAATACTTTAAGCAGTTCAAAAATATGATTGAAAGACAAACAGGGAAACAGATAAAAATTCTTCATTCTGATCAGGGGGAGAATACAGGAAGGATGAGCTTATTAGGTATTGTAAATATCATGAAATTTTGTAGCAGTTCACAGTACCCCATATTCCACAACAAAATGGAGTAACAGAAAGAAAGAACATAACACTAGCGAAATGTGCTAGAAATATGTTTAAAGGTAAGAATATTTCAAATGGTTTTTGGGTTGAAGCAGTGAATATTGCAGTTTATTTGAAAAATAGAAATCCTACAAAGAGTTTTGACTCTAAAACTCCTTATGAAGCATTATATGGATTTAAGCCTGCAGTAAAACATGTTGGCATTATGATACATATGTTGTACTTGATGGCAACCCACTCATCTCAGATGATAAATTATAGTGTAGAGAAAAGTTCACGCACTTTCATGTAGAGAAAATTTCATGAACTTTCATGCAGAGAAAAGCGCACGCACATGGGAAATCTAATGGTTGGTTCATGGTATTGGTCCGACAGTTTTTGATCCTATGGTTTTGGTCCACGTATTGCATCCAAAAGAATTGAACCCAAGTATTGGGTCCATGGTATTGTTTCTCAAATGGTTTTGGTCCATGGTTTTGAGTGAGGCCTAGCCTATAAAAAGGAAAGGAGATCATTTGGCTAAAGACAAATGTTGAAAATCTTAAGAAGAGCAAGATCTGAATTTCTGATAATCGGTTGGTGAGACATTGTTGAATCTGAATCAAGGAGAAATTGGAGCATTATAAGTCAGATCTACTAAAGAGAGCGGCAACGGTGTAGTGCGGAGGTGCACAGAACCAGAGAAGAAGCAGGTGCGGAGTTGCGTAGACTCGTCACAGTAGAAGTGCGGATATCCGCAGGTTTCCTTCGGTGAAGTTGCGGACCTTTCTTGAAATATATTTTAGGTGTCTTTTATCTATTTCTGCAGAGATCTGGGTTTAAATTGGTGTTTTGTCACTGGTGTTATTTTCTGGTTACTGCATTCTGAGAAGTTATTTGTTTAAAGGAGATTGGGTTATGCACATGTACATGATGTTTTGGATCCAGTTTGAAAATTGATGAAACGTGGTCCTTGGAAGGAAAGATAAGGTAGTAGCCTTCTGTAGGTTAGCACCTATGTACTAGTATTTCAGCTAGTACAAGAGCTAAGGGGGTTGTAGCTCCCTTCTATAAGAAGCTGGAAAACGAGAGAGGGTTGTAGCTCTCTGCAGGTTGCAGCCTGCGTACTGGTAAAAGACTGCACCAGTACAAAATCATTGTAAAAAGAAGTTTCTAACTGAAAGAAGATAGAGACATATTGCAGCAAGTGGTTTTCACCCACATTAGGTTTCCACCATACATATTGTGTTCCTTGGTGTGACTGTCTATTTTGTGTTCCTGCTCATTATTCTATGGTTCTCACATACAGATTAATGAAAAACATCTGAAGAATAAATTAAATTATAAGTTTGGAAGGTATATGCAAGTTTCAATTGTGAGATCTAAAAATATTTTTATAAATTGATAAGAGTTTGATAATACTGATTCACCCCTCCCTTCTCTTAGTATTATTTCCAACAATTGGTATCAGAGCAGGTCCTTAAGAAGAAGCTTGATCGCTTGAAGGAAGATCTATCATCATGAGCAACTACGAGAGAGAAGCATCGATCATGCCACCAATTTTTGATGGGACCAATTTCGTCTATTGGAAGGTAAGAGTCACTGCCTATCTTCAATCTCTTGGTACAGAAATATGGGATATCATAGATATAGGGTACACTTTTCCATCAGCAACTCCCACAGATTCGGCTGAGAAGAAGCAGTTTGAGACAAATGCAAATGCTGTCAATACTCTATTAGGATGTCTATCTCAATCATAATTCATCAAGGTTATGCAATATAAAATCGAAAAAGAAATATGGAACAAGATTGTTCTGAGTTATGAAGGAGATGAACAGGTAAAAAGAGAAAAACTTCAAACCGTCAGAATTCAGTATGAAAATCTCAGAATGTACAATGATGAATGTGTGGCTAACTATTTCCTACGAATAGATGAGATTGTTAATTGTATGAAAAACTTGGGTGAAGAAATTAAAGAGGTGGTTGTGGTTGAAAAGGTTCTAAGTCTTTGTCTCCTAAGTTTGAATCAAAAGTTTCTGCAATAGAAGAAGAGGAGAATCTATAGAAAATTACCATGTCACAGCTACACAGAATTCTAACCGCTTACGAAATGAGGAAAGGAGGACCTTTAGACAAGAGAGAAGTTGCATTCAAGGTTTCAAGCAAAGGAGATTACTATGAGTCAGGACATATGCTAGAAGAACATGAAGAATCAAATTTTGTCAAGAACCTTCAATGAGGTGCTGGAAGATTGAGAGGTAAGCTACCCTTCAAATGCTTTGCTTGTGGAGGAGTCGGTCACTATGCTGCCAAGTTTCCTCAGAAAGACAAGCTTGAAAAAGGTAAGGAACCTGTTAGATGGAACAAGAAACAGAATGTAAGTAAGAAAAGCTACTACATTCATGAAGACAATGATGGACTCTCAAATAGTGATGAAGATGAACAAGGTAATAATTATAGACTTTTAATGGATTTTGAAGATGATGATTTCATGTATGCTATAGATGAAGTAGGTCTTTATGAAGAGATTTCTAAACTCAATATTTGTTTAGAAGAGAAAAATATGATTATTGATACTCTGCAATTTCAACTGGCTGAAAGGGAAAAACATCATGAAAAGTTAGAATGTGAAATTGTGGGACTTAGAAAAGAGATTTAGAAAACAAAAGCTGTTAATATTAGATTTGTTAAAGGATATGAAACTCTAGATGATATTATCAATGTGCAACGTTCTCCCCTAATCAAGACAGGTTTGGGATATAATGAAGAAACATCTCAAGCGCAGAAACCGTCCACCTCCAAAAGTTATGTTGATGCAACAAGGAGGAGTGAGCAAAGGCCCAATGGAGATCACCAGGTAAATTAGGGACAATTTACCTCAAGAATGAACAAAGACTACCAGGTAAATTGGGGCCAATCCACCTTAAGGATGAACAAAAGCTACAATCAGCCACAGGTAAAATCTTCTCAATCTACCTCAAGAATGGATGAAAGTAGAAACTACAATCGTTTGGTTGGTAGATTTGATAATTGCAGGAGTTTCTTCAATGGCCAATGCTTCTATTGTCATAACTTTGGTCACAAAGTAGCTCAATGTGTTGCCTATAAGACAATCATGACTAGAGAAGCTCAAAAACAAAGAAGTATGACTGGGATCATGAAAAGAACCTACAATAACTTTTCTGCTCTTGAAAACGAAATTGAATGTTCTATTTGTAACAACTTCGGTCATGAAGATTCTGAAAGAAGGAGTAGGTTTTGGAAAACAACTCAAAAGGAACAAGCCTCAAGCGCCAAAACATGGAGAATGAAAGAACTGCAACCAGAAAGATGTGGTATAGCCTTATATGCGGAAGGGCAGGAAGATCAATGGTACATCGACAGTGGATGTTCAAAACATATGATGGGTGATAAGGAAACAATTCAGTCGTATAGTGCCTTAGAAAAGGAGAAGAAGGTCTCATTTGGAAATGACACCCCTGCGCTCATAAAAGGTAAAGGTTCTGTTCTTTTGAAAGAAAAGGTCAAAGCTAGAAATGTTATGTATGTTGATGGCTTAAAGCATAATCTATTGAGTGTCAGTCAGATGTGCG